>JAVJIF010003953.1:0-281162 GCA_038442645.1 Agave tequilana | reverse complement strand
AACATCGGGCATGGTGATATCTGTTCGAGATGGCGATCTCAGGATGATCAAGGGCTCGATGGTGGTGATGAAGGGCGTCCGCCGAGGAAATCTATACTACTTGAAGGGTAGTACGATTACAGATCAGGTGGAGACTTCAAGTTTTTTCAGATGATGTTGGTCAGAGGACTGGCAGGGAAAGGTCGGACAAGAAGAAGAATCTTTGCGAGCTCCTGCAAAGATGGAATCAGTAGAAGGTGCTGCTACCTGCAAGTCAGAAGGTGGACACAGGGTTCTGGACAAGAAGAAGGTGAGTTTCAGCACCAGTGCTCACCATAATGAAGGTCTTCTTGATCGTGTTCACGTGAGTGTATGGGGACCTGCTAAGACGGCATCGCTTGGAGGTCACAGGTACTTGTCTCGATAATTGATTGTTCATCTAGGCAGTTTGGATATATCCGATGAGACAAAGGGGTGAAGCCCTAGATGTGTTGAGGAAGTGGAGCGGAAGAATGGAGAGGCAGATAGGTAGGAAGTAAAGGAGCTTCATATTGGCAATGTTGGGAAAGACATTGACAATTCCTACAGTTTGGCCAGAACACAGGAATTGCTACACACTTCTCAACAGGTACAGATGAGTTGGCTAAGGATCTGGTCCGTTCCTTGCTGGAGGAGGTTCGGAAGTTTTGTCCAATGCAGGATTGGACAAGTCGCTTTGGACTGAGGCGATTGAGTATGCTAGCCATCTCAAGAATCAAACGACTGCGATAGGAGGTAAAGCTCCATTGGAACATGGTCGGGAAAAAGCTCAAGATCACGGTGTGCTGCGGGAACTTGGAAGTCCGGCTTACTTCAGTGCCAAGAATGGCAAGGTGAATCCGCAAGCAAGGAGGTTTGTCTATTTGGCATCAAGAAGAACAACTACAGGTTGTGGGATCCCAAGGACAAAAGGATAGTGATGAGCAGGAATGTCACATTTGGAGAGGCTTCAGGGTTGAAGTCCATCGTCTCTCAGCAGGTGGAGAGGATGAAGACCAAGGGAGGATCGCAGCGGGTGGAGGTCGATGCTACTCCATCATCTCCAGGTAGTTCGGCATCAAAAGGAGACTTCATCGGAGGTGACATCGGGTGGAGATCATGATAACAAGAGGGATGCTGAACAGGTTGAAGACATTGCTGAAGATGTCAAGTTGAGTGCAGCCAAAGGAACCAAGGTGAGACCACGTTCGTGGTTAAAGAAGGATGAATCTCAAGCTTGTGAACGCGACAAGCTCAAGTTGAAGGCCGTTGCTCTCCATGATGGTCGGGAAGAGGTTCATATGACTCAGTCTGACAGGTTCGCTGCTGCAGATACAGGTACTATTATTGGAGCTTGATGAAGCTCATCTTAATGAACTACGGTGGCTTGATCCTTTTGGGCAAAGGTACGTAGGCAGCTGTAAAGGCGCAGCCATTGGTGATGCAACTCTTATGAAGCTATGTATGAGTTCTCGAGAAGTTGTTTGGAGCTTCACATAGAGGTGAAAAAGTGTGGTCAATGGAGCTTCACGTAGAGTTGGAGACTCATGTAAAGGTGGTGAAGAGACTTCATGTAGCGGTGAAGTGGTGTGGCCAGTTGGTCTTCACATAGAGGTGAAGTGGTTGTGATCTCGAAGAACAGTTTTATCTTCGGAGAGGAGATGTGAGCTTGCATAAGGAGGGGTGTGCATCCAGTTGAAGCCGATGATGTTTGGTTGCTCTACGCAGACTTGGTTGGACCGTCAGTGGAAGACAGGTAGACTAGATAGAGCTAGTCAGTGGAGAGTCAGTGTTGGCTCATAAGGAAGTCTTCATGAGGTCATGAAGTGCGGAGTAGAAGCCACAGTATAGTGATCGGCAGGTATGGAAATTCTCCTAAGGTGAAGTGCAGGGAAGGCATGTGTGATGTTTTCAGGAATAGATGAGCCAAAGATTCCAAGCCGAGATCGTGTGTCGATTTCGCCAAGATCGTGTGTTGATTTCGACCGGTGCGCGCAAGCCGAGATCGTGTGTCGATTTCGCCAGGTGATAGACTGGGGTTCGTTGGATGTCGGCTCAGATTTTGGAATCTTCGCCGAGGTGGAAATTGTTGGAAAGAGAGAGTTTATTGATGGGGAAGTTGATTAGGATCGTCGAGGGGTCGTCGAGGGGTCGTCGAGTAATCGCCGAGGAAGTCGACGACGAAGACGAAGGAAAACAGCAGCAGAAAACAAGCAGCAGCAGCAAAACAGGTTCTACGGTCGACCGGGCCGGTCGAACGGACGTGCACGACGTGCACAGTGTCAGAGAGCGGTCGACCGCCGGTCGACCGAAATGACTGACTGTAAAGGGCCAACTCTCTGTTGGAATCGGTCGACCGGACCGGTCGACCGGTAGAAGGTCGATCGACCGTCTCGGTCGACCGACAGTCGGGTTTTGGGCTGAAATCTGCAGTTCGAAAACCTGTTGTATTTAAGTGCTGCTAGTGTTTTCTAGGGTTAGTATCTTGTAGAAGAACCTGCGAAATTAGAAGGCTAAGAGCTCTCTTGTATTGAGAGAGGCTAAGAGCCATTGTAATCATCTTCCTAATTGAAATCTCTCTCCGTGGATTGCCCGAGGACGTAGGCACGTTGGCCGAACCTCGTTAGATCTGGTTTTTGCGATTGGCTGTTCTTCTAGTTTGTTTTTCCATTGTTCTTGGTGATGAGATAGGTTGGATCTTCTAAGGGTTGTTGTCTGCCGAGCACAACAAACATGTGCACAAGATCATAGTGACGTTGGCTCAGTCATGCAAGTATAAGCAAAGAAAACATAAAATGAAGAATTAATACAGTAAACTTAGACATGGAATCATGCAAGTGACGAGCACCGTACTATACTTCTATAATAATAACAATCAGTATCGCCTGTTATTTTAATTATTTCTTTCCAGTATCTCATACCACTGGTAGTCCCAACAGAACTCATCCAAACATAACAAACGGGTTCCATTGTCCGAACGATGGAGTAACCAAACAACATACATTCCTGATATTACCATTGTTGGGTTACTAAATGCATCATGTACTGAGTATTAATGACTAGTGCATTGAGGATGTGTTCATCGTACCAATACCAGTGATGTGGGATTCTAGAGATGGCCCCACGGATTCAAGAGATAGCCCCCCACCACGTGTGTGGCATGGCATTTTGTTCCGTGTGGCATATAGTTCCATGCATGACGTGTACCGGATAATAGAAATAATGAGTTGATCAATAACAATGTATATAACGACTGTATTGAGAACGCGATGTGGGACTCTAGAGGTGGCCCCAGGGACCCAAGAGGTAGCCCCCCACCACATGTGGCGTGTCACTTTGCTCTGTGTGACACTTAGCTCTACAGACAGTTCCTTCGTGTCCTGGTACATGAGTGTCATATGATGTGATATAAAAACCATGGAAGTAACAGGTCAGGTGGTATTTACAAAAGTAATGCAAGTATAAACCAATCACAATCAAGCAGTATAACATGAAATCAAATTATTATATTATTATTAACATTATTAATATTATTATTCGTCCGACTCATATCTTTTGGTATGTGTCCTGGCATCCCTATATACATACATCCACTTGTGAGTAAGTTAAGATTGGTTATTAGAAACTGATGGAGGATCAACGAACCATGTTTATAGTGGGCCCTATGCATCCTGAGATAACGATCCCAGGAGCATCTAGTACTGAGCCAGAACCTGCTGCTAAGCAGTAAGTGTCTTATTTATATGCCCTGGAAGGAATGAAATTTGGAGCAGTGGTGCCAGTGCACCCCTTCAGAAAACCTGGTGGCCCTAAGATAGAATCGAAGTTTTAATTGTGGAACATTTGACTATTATAAACACACACACATTTTGATTCTATCAGTTTCCCCCATCCCAGTGAAAGTTGTCTGATTATTACAAGTTATGTCCATGATGATCGATTTACGAAGATTTATATGAATATAATAATAGGAGGAACAAGTTTGATACAGGAATACATGAGTACATGGTCTCTGATTGTACAATATGGTAATAGTGTCAAGTCTGGTAAAGGTGATAATCACGAATCAGGTAATTAACCAGTCAGGTGTTATGGTACCGGATGAAGTATACAGTACAATTAAATTACAGGATCACAATATCTGTGTTAGATAAATAAACATGTCACACAACATGATATAGAAAAACAGTACAATTAAATATTTTAAACTCTTCACAACCATCATAATAATTATATAGTTAACTATTAAATAGTTAAGTTAAACAAAGTGGAACGAAGTTAGCGTACAACGCTAAATGCTATCATGCTCGAAAAGGCTAATGCTCGCTGCGAAGGTAGTGTATGAATGCTTACTTAATTCACACGACTCATGGTGAAGCTAAACGTACATGGCGAAGGTAGCGTATGAACGCACGTGATTAAGCCATGCTCGCGGTGAAGCTAAACGCATACTGCGAAGCAAGAGTATAAACGCTTGCTAACGCATGCGTCGTAGTTACGCTCAAGTGAATTTAGAGGTAAAGCGCTAAGCGCTAAACTCGCCCACTAGGACGAGTTAGTACAACCCAAAGGTTAAGTCCGAAGGCTGAAGTATAGCCCGACGGCTGAGCTCGAGGCTAGAGAAAAGCCCAAAGGTTAAGCCCAATGGCTGGAGAAAAGCGCAAGGCTAAGTCTGAAGGCTAAATAAGTGAAGGCACTCATCGATATAAATACATGCATTCATCCACACAAATACAAGCACTCGCTTACACAATTACAACATTTATTACATATTACAAATATTCGCCCCCATAATTACAAGCATTCACCAAGCAAATAATAGGTACACGCTAGCAAGTAATAACATCCGCCAAAACAAATAAAAGTATATGCATAAACACATAACAAGCAATCACCTAAACCATTAATAGATACACATATAAAGCACTCACCTATGGTTGCCCGAAGGCGAGAAGGTGGAACCAAATGGAACTCCAATGGAGTTGAGGGTAGCACGCGAGAAAAAGAGAAATATAGAGAGAAAGTGTTAGAGAGAAAGAGAGAGAATTAAAGGAGAGAGAGAGAGCTAGAGAGAGATACAGAAGGAGAAAGAAAGAGAGAGAATAAGAGATATAGAAAGAGGGAACGAGAGAGAGGGAACCGAAGAGTGAGAGAGAGAGAGAGAACGAGAAAGTAAGAGAGAGAGGAGAGACGTAAAGAGTGAAAGAGAGAGAACAAAAAGAGAGAAAGAATCAGAGAAAAAGTGAGATAAGAAAGAGAAAGAGAAGTCAGAGAGAGGGAAAAGAGAAATAGAAAGAGAGAGAAATATAGTGAAAGAGAAGGCGAGAGAGTGAAAGAGACAGAGAAAGAAGGAGAGAGTGAAAGGGGCAGAAAGGAAAGAGAGGGAGAGCTGGAAAGAAAGGGAGATAGAGAGGGAAAGAGAAAGGGAGAGATGGAGAAGAAGAGAGGGGAAAGCCCGGGGAGGGCTGTAGCCAAAGAAGGGAGGTAGTACTGGGGAGGAGGCTATGGTGGTGGTGTAGTGGTGGTGAAGTAGAGGTGATGGTGGAGGTGGTAGTGTTGTGGTTGGTTGGTGGTGGTGTTGGGTGGAAATGCAGGAGAAGATGATGATGGAGATGGTAATGAAGATGGGAGGAGAAGGAGATGGTTGTGAGGAGGTGGATATGGTGGTGGTGTTGAGGTGGTGGAGCTAGTGGTGAAGTGATGGGGATAGTGTTGGGGAGGAGATGGAGATGGAGGAGTGGTGGTGGCTGGCTTTGTGGTTGAAAAGGGAGCCCGGGGGTGAGGAAAAGGAGAGGGTGGAGAAGTGGTGGTGGGGATATTTAGGGGGAGAGAGGAGAAAATGAGAGATTTAGGGAAAAGAGAGAAGATGAGAGAGAGAAAAGATGAGAGGGAGAGAGAGTGGCGAGTGAAGAGAGAGGGAGAGGGGACAGTGAAGTAAGAGAAGTGAAAAAAGAAGAGAAGAGAAGGAAGGAGAATAAAAGAGAAGAGAGGAGAAGGTTGTAGAAGAGAAAACAAAAGAAAAGAAAAGAAAAGAAAAAGAAAATAAAGGGAAGAAAAAGAAAAGAAAGGAAAAATAAAAGGAAAGTAAAAATAGAAATAAAAAATAAATAAAAATAATAAATAAATGAGCCAGGTTCTGGCACTCGGACTAGGCTCAGGGTCCACAAAATACGATCGAAATACCAAATAAAATGTGAGAAAATAGAATAATACGAATGAAAAATTGAGACAAGTATCTAGATACGTATTTTGGGAATGAGGTGTTACAATCTATCCACCTCACAAAATTTCATCCTCGTACTTTCGATAAGGTAGGAGACGAACACGAAAATGATCAGGGTGGACAATAACATGATAAGTGATGGGTGATGGAAAATGGAAAGGTGAAAAGATGCCAGGGTTTCAAGTTCAGGGGATGGATTACCAGGAAAGAATAGATAACTTTGTACTTGCGGTTGGAATGCATAGCCATGAATCATGCGCTCCGGTTGCAAATTTATCTCACATTAATTTGCCGCCTGGATGTACTGAAGATATAAGAGTCTACGCTGTGATACCTGTAGGCTATCCAAAAATTATCAAGGACAAGTCATCAGACAAGAACTTCACTTCAATGCGAATGTCGCGTTTTGAACTGAGACGCAGACCTCGCGTCCCAAGAAGCACAAAGACTTCAGACACAGGCCTGAGTAAGCCCGCGTTCGACGCGAACCTGAGTAACTCCGCATCACATCTAACGTGAGTTTGGATAATTCCGCGTTTTAGGTCAAGTGCAAGTCTGAGTAACTTCGCTCTCCACTTCAGACACGGGTCTGAGATGAAAGTACACCTAGAGGGGGGTGAATAGGTGTATGGCTAATCTAATGACAAATGATGTGGAAATTAAAAAATAAATTGTAACACACTTAGTGTAACCAAAGAGTGTAGCCGAATTCCCGGTGAAGGGCTCTGAACTATCTCCTCTAAATTCCTCTAAATAAGATTTGAGATGCTATGTAAAGCTCTCTTAGTTCAACACAAGTAAGGCACATAAACAATACCAAGCATATAAGTATGATATGAACAATATGAAATAATGCAAGGCACAATATAAGAGAGAGAGTTTAGAGATAGTGGATCAAACGCAAACACCAAGATATGTTTCGAGGTTCGAGCCACTGCTCTAGATTCCCGCCTTCACACAGAAGGATTTTCACTATATCGTCCACACAGGACTTCCCACAAAGGGAACCTCCACTGAGGATTGGGTAATACAACTTTGGAGTATACAACTCCTCTCTCCAACAAACACAACCTCTACACAAGAGGTAAGGCACAACAATAATCACCTCTACACTTAAATGGATGGGCACTTAGCCAAATAACGATCACCTCTCACTAGAGGGATAAGGGACTAAGCAAAATAACAATGATCACCTCTACACTTAAAGGGATACCAACACAACTCCACGATCACCTCTACACTAAGAGGGATACCAACAAACCCAATTGCACAACCTCCTCTACACTTAGAGGGAAAGGTACAAAGCCAAAGCAACAGATAGGGTTACAATCTTGGTGATCTCAAAGACCACAAACAACCTTGGTGATCACAAAGACCACAAACCAATTTTCCTCACAAAATAAGATCCTAATAGATAGGATAGATATGATAGCTCAAGTGAGAGAAAATAAAGAGTTTGGAAAATAAATCACAAAGAAAAACTCTTGGGAAAACTTCTAGATGGCTATAGAAATGAAGAATAAAAAGCAATTCCCAAAGATTCTAGTTTTCTTTGATTTTTTCAACACTTTAAAACAAATAAAGATAGATCTTTATAACTCAAAAACTCTTTGAAAACTTATTGCTAAAACACTAGGAAAGATAGAAAATTTTTCTTTTGAAATTCTTAGTGAAATCAGCAAGGAGGGGGCTATTTATAACCCTCCAAAAAATCTGCCCGTTGGCAGCCAGGAAAGGGCAGAAATGCCCTTCCGGTGGACCACCCGGTCGACCGGCCAACGGTCATTTTTATGACCATTGTGCCTCCGGTAGACCGCCTGGTCGAACGGGCCAAAGCCATCGGTTGACCGGCCCCCACTCGAGAGTGGGGTGCTTTCAGTCGGTCGACCGTGCGGTCGACCGGCCGAATAGGCTGGCTATGTGCGCGTCCTCGTGCACATCGGTCGATCATGCCGGTCGATCGACCCCTGGTCCTGTCGACCGGTCCGGTCGACCGCCAGTCAATCTGGTTGGGTTTTAGGATTTAAAACTTAGGTATTTTGATTCCAATTAAATCCCATAAAATCACAAAAATTTAACAAAAATATGTTCTTTTAAGATCTTTGAAATACAAATATGTATGACTAAAATTCAACACATATTATTAACAATTTGATCCATTTTTGTGATATAGAAATTTGGCTCAAACGCAAAATCGGTATTTTTCTAAACTTGAATTTTTGAAATAGAAAACTGTTTTCTCCAAAACTCATGTAAATACAAAAACATGATATTGAAACAACTTTGAATCATGTTGCATATGGATAGAATCCAATATACATAAAGGATGGATATATATATATATATATATATATATATATATATATATATATATATATATATATATATATATATATATATATATGTTTTTGACAAGAAATCTAAAAACAGGTTATATCGAAAATCAAAACCAATAAACTTTAAACTTGTGTGTGTATGTAAACTTGAGCATATCAACACTATCTAATCTTTACAATGATCCAAACATGTTAAACACAAACTGAGATCTTCTTGTAGAACTCCTTATCCAAGTCGACTCGATCCAAACGGATCCCACGAGCTTGACTCCAACCGAGTACTAGATGCGATCTTGACGCTCAAGCTCTTGAATCAACACGTGAAATCTCCAAAACTCCTTTGTTGAAGCTAAACATCTACTAATATCTTGATCAAATATTTGAAACTAAATATCAAAAGATTATTAGTAAACTATAACTACATAGTTAATCATCATCAAAACAAGAGTGATGGGCCTCTGGGCTAACATTCTCCCCTTTTTGATGATGACAAAACTCATGGAGTTATATATATATGGATTAAAGTTAAGCTTCATAGAAGCTACCCCTTAACTCATGCATAGCAATAAACAATAAAGATATTCAATGTATGCATAAAACAAATAACACATATTAATATATATGCTCTGATACTAATTGAAAACAAAACATATATGCTCTAATATCAATTGAAAAAAATTAACATGCATATAGATGACATAAATATGCATATATAAAACTCTCAAAATTCTTTTCTCCCTTTTTGTATAAAATTAGGAAATCATGCGTAAACATGCATATATAAAACTCTAATTTCTCTCCCCTTTTTGTCAAATCATCAACAAAGGAGCATAAAAAAATTCTCTCCTTTTTAGTCAAATCAAACCTGAAGGATGTATATACGATATACATTCATGAAGAGGAGAGACGTAAAGTTAACTCCCCTATATACATGCATTACATGAAAAAGAGATGACTAAACCCTAATCACATAATGCATAGTATACAATGTATAAAAGGAGATGTGAAGCTCCCTATACAATATGAAATACATTCAACATGAATCTATATAAAGAGAAGATGTTAAGCTTCCCTTGCATATAAGCAATACAAATCAAAATAATGTGATACTAATTGAAAAATATATCAATTTATGAAAACGATATACATCGAAACATCATGATAGCAATTATGATACCAATAGAAAAATAAACAAAATATTTTAAGATACCAATTGAAAGTAAACAAAATTTTTAAGATACTAAAAGATACCATTGAAAATATCTTGATACCAATTTAAAATGCCTTTTAAATCTTGATATCAATAGAAAATGAGACATTGTATGTTTTGATACCAATTGAAATATATATATATATATATATATATATATATATATATATATATAGAAATCTTGATACCAAATGAAAGTAACAAACAATTTAAAGTAAAAACAAAATTATTTTAGGTAAACATAACTCATATCAATATAGATATCAATTTAAAATGAAACATGATCCCAATATTGAAAAAGTTAGCATATTTCAAAACAAAGTCTTTTTCATCATAAAGAATGGGAGTAAGATACCAATTGAAAATAAACTTGATTGAAAGATACCAATTGAAAGATAAAACATGAATTTTCTCTCTTTTTAAGAAATACCAATAAAAATAATGCATAAGCTTGTATAAGATAGTAATTGAAAAATAATTGACATTAAGGAGTAATTCAAGCTTAGCATAAACATAATTTGTGCTTTAAGATGTAAAGATATAGTAAGTATAATCAAATCACATATATATGTATGAAAATGTAAATACCAATCGAAATTGATACTATTTGAAGTTTGAAACATACAAATATAGAAAATACAAATATGAGTATACAAAAAATTATCAATTGTGATACCAATTGAAAATACAATGAGGATCAAATGTATAACTCATAATTACCTCCCCTTCATGCACAAGTTTAAATAGATTTTCAATTTGAGCATACAAGGCATGGTCTCCCATCTGTCCACCTTCGGTTGGTGGGGTTTTCAAAAATAAATTTGAAAATAATTTTTGCATAATTGAAAAATACTACCAAGTGAAGAATATGAACTAGTTTTAGGATAATTTGAAAAACTAGTACGAAATCTTTCAAGTAAGGAATAAAATATGAATATATTCCATGAAAAACATGTAAGTCACACGATCATCGATACTCAAAGTCTATAAAGCATAAATAAAGCTCATGAAAACAAAAATCATGAGTAAACAAGAATAATGTGAGTGTAAGAGTCATGTAATCAATGAAATCATGGGAATAGGCAATTTAGCTCAATATGAAATTCCTTTATAAACATGAAAAACATAAAAATTTCATCAAAATAATTCAAACTTCAAGACATATGTATGTTATGTCAAAACTAGAAGTATACATACATATCCAAACACAATTGAGTCCATAAAAAAATTCTGCATGAAACGCAAATGACTTAAGGCTACTCATGTATATCTAATAGTTTTAGACAAAATTAACATATACATGAAAAAACATATATCTATGAAAAACATGTCTAAAAATAGGGAATACAAGTTGAAATACGAGAATCATCAAAATTAGGCTATACTAGTACATCTAATGGGTAAAAATGAGCAAATAAGTATAAACATATAATAATCAATTTGTGGCCCACTAGTTGTACAAGTATATACACAAGTTCTAATGAAGGCTACATCCAAACATGTAATAAAAACTATGAAGTGTAAGATCATAAACAAAATAATATTATCATTATGTATATGCACATGTTTTAGAGCTATGATGTACATAATAGTTAAACTATAGTGAGAACACAAAATATAGATCTATGTGAACTTGGGCGTATCTTAAATACTAATCACGTACGTCATAAGTCTAATTATCATGGCATATAACATAATGGGCATTAAAACAAGATATACTAAAAATTAATAATATGAAAGCATATGAACATAAATAAGGAGTTAGAGATAGTTGCCAAAACTATTAGGGCTAATCTTTAGGTCTCCAAACCATGGTGGTCCTCCCACCAAACTTTCCTTGAAAGTGATGCATCCAAAAGTGTTACCATATAGCTCGGAATGCATTCACCTCAAGGCACCAATACCTCTCACGTCATGTGAGGGCCCACACTTACATCAAATAAAATAGGAGTGAATTTTGGTACCCATACTCTATTGGGTCCATGGGGGTTGGCACCTTTCCTAACCCAAATAAATTTATTTGCAAAATTTACATTATGTACTTTATCATAACAAAACTTTGCAAGGTAGCCCTTACGTCTACAATGTGCACAAGTGTACACAAGAGCATACATGGTGTTGTGTGTATGAACATGAGAAGTATGTGTATGCCGTGTATGGTGTGCATGCATATGAGGAGTATGTTTCTTGCGAAACATGGATTCCAACCTGTGTGGCTCATGGCACATTGGCACAAAGTGGAGCCCAAACAATCAACACTCTTCTTTAAAGCACATATATCATTTTCAATAATAGAAGAAGAGGTGGAACTGTTGGCCCAGAGGCCTTCCACTCTAGTTTTGATGATGATCAACTCATATAGTTATAGTTGCTAATAATCTTGTGATGTTTAGTTTTAGATACTTAATCAAGATATTAGTAGGTGATTAGCTTCAACAAAGATGTTTTGGAAGCTTTCACAAGGTGATTCAAGAGACCGAGCGTCAAAGATCATATATAGCACTCGTTGGAGTCTAGCTCGGTGGATCGCGGTTTGGAACGAGTCGACTTGAAGATGGAGTTCGTCAAGAAGACCTCGGTACATAGTTTAGTTTTTATTTTAGATCCATGTGTAAAGATTAGATAGTGTGATATGCTCAGGTTCACAACACACACACGTTTCATATTTCGGTTTTCAGTTTTGGTTTAACCGATCTTGGTTTTCATGAATAGATAGATCAAAATAAGTTTATATTGTTTAAATGTATATTAGATATGTTCTATATACAAGTATGCTTCATATCGCAAACAAACTTATTTTGATATGCCTATTCATGTGTTTGGTGTTTTGGTATTTTTGTCAAAATATATTTTCGGATTTATTGTCAAAAACATTGATATATATATCTTTATATGTATATTGGAGTACATCCATATACTACATGCCTAAAAGTTGTTTAAATATCATGTTTTTGTATTTGGATGAGTTTTGAAAATATCGGATATCCATTTGAAAAATTCAAGTTTTAGAAAATACGGATTTTGGTTTTCGGCAAAATTTTATGTCACAAAAATGGTTCAAAAAGTTTGAAATATGTGTTGAAAATTTTCACACATGTTTGTATATCAAATGTTGGAACTTATTTTTTTGAAATTTTAGAAGTTTTATGGGATTTATTTTAAAATTAAAACCCAAGTTTTCAGTCTCTAATTGTTGCCTGCTAGGCTCTGGCGGTCGACCGCACGGTCGATTGGACCAGGAGCCGGTCGACCGGATGTGCACACAAACGTGCACGCAGCCAGCCCTTTGGGCCGGTCGACCGAGCGATAGACCGACTGAAAGCAACCCACTATCGGGCTATTCCGGTCGACCGGGCGGTCGACCGGCCAGAGAGCCGTTGCTCTCTGGTTCTGAGCGCGGTCAACCGGGTGGTCGACCGACAGTCGCTAACGATCAAATTTAGACCGTTGGCCGGTCGACCGGGCGGTCGACCGGATGGTCAATTCTGACCATTTTTGGCTGCAACGGCTATTTTTTAAAGAGGCTATAAAAACCCCATTTGAGAGAGGTTTTCACTAAGAATTTTTGAGCTAAAAATTTTCTACTCTCTAGTGTTTTTGCTGCAATCAAAAAGAAGTTTTTGGGCTCTATAGTTTACATTCAATTTGGTGTTTTTCTAGGGTTTGGAAAATTAAAGAAAAGTAATTTTGGGAAAAGTGGTTTGATTCAATTTCTTCATCTTTATTTCTAGTTTTTCCTAAAGATTTTCTTTGAGTATTTATTTTTCCATTCTTTTGGTTTTTCTCACACTTGAGCTTCATTCTATCCTATCTATAGGATCTTCATGTTTGTAAGAAAAGAATTGGTTTGTGGTTGAGATATACCACCAAGTTGTAAATCCTTATCATTGCTTGGCTTTGTGCCTTTCCCTCTAGGTGTAAAGGAGGTTGTGCAATTGGGTTGTATTCCTCAAGTTGTGAGGTGATCCTTATTTGGCTTTGTGCCTAGCCTCTAGTGAGAGGTTGTGTTTGTAAAGAGAGGAGTTGTGTACTCCCGGTTGTTATTGCCCCAAATCCTTGGTAGAGGTTCATTGTGTGGGAGTCCTGTGTAGACAAGCTAGTGGATCGAAATCCTTCTGGGTGAAGGCGGGGACGTAGAGCTGAGTGCTCAAACCTCGAAACAAATCTTGTTATTTGCGCTTGATCCATTGACTCTAACTCTCTCTCTTTATATGTGCCATTGCATCATTTCATATTGCTCATTCATATTATATGCTTGGCTTGTTGGTGTGTGCCTCACTTGCGCTTAACCACGAGAGCTTCATATAGCGCCTTAACTCTTATTCAGAGGAATCAACAAGAGTTAGTCCAGAGCCCTTCATGGGGTATTCGGCTATACTCGTTGGTTGCATTAAGTGTTGATTGCAATTAAGTTTTAATTTCCGCATTTAGTTTAATTGATTAGCATCATCACCTATTCACCCCCCTAGGTGATTTCAATTGGTATCAGAGCCTACGCTCCTGATATTAGGTTTAACCACCTAGGAGTGAGATCTTGGCTAGCTAATCTTAGATTTGCATTTGCATACTTTTTGTTTATACACACTTATAGGATCCCCTTGCCCCTCCCATGATTAATGTTTGTGACTTTGAAATATGAAAGATTAGAATGAGTATTTATTTAAAATCTCTAGGTTGTTATGTATACCTTGCTGCTACCAAGGAATCTTTTATTAGTAATTGCAAGTATAAAATGGCTAATACTCAAGCCCTAAGGGCTATTAGAAACTCACTAAGTAAAGAATATTTATCTATAATTTCTCATTGTGATTCCGCCTTTGCAGTGTGGAACATTTTACCTCTCCCGAGCTTCAAACACAAATCAATATGGAGGAAAAATCTAGTGGAGAAGAATCCGACCAACGTTGCTTCATGGTCCAAGGGAATGACTCCCTTGAGGTATATTCGGAAACTCAACTAGATAATAGTGTTAGTTCTTCTTGTGGTGATTATATGGATGCACATGCTTTATATGAAGAACCATCTATAGTTAGTGAAAATTGCAATCAAAATATAAGGTTTTGAAAAATAAAAATTCTAAATTAAAAGAAGAAAATAAAAACTTGCTTTCTAAGGTTGATTTGGTTTTGCAAGAAAAGGATGAGATTTCAAATGAAAGGAACTCATTGAAATCCCAACTAGATCTTGCCCTAAATGAAAATGAGCTTCTGAAAAATAAAAATGATTGAAATGATATTTTAAAGAAAAATGAAAACTTGTCTTTAAAACATGATTTTGTTGTACAAGAGAATGATTCTTTAAAAATAAAAATTAATTCTATTTCAAAAGATTTAGTAGTTTTCTTAAATGAAAATGAATCTTTGAAAATTTATATTGATTCACATGTTTGCCATGCTAGTGTAGCTTCATCTCCTATCTTACCTATTGCATGCACCTCTTCTAAGATTGAAAATGATATATCTGTACTTAAGAAGAGTGTGGATTGTTTGGGCTCCACTATGAGCCAATGTGCTTTGAACCATACACGCTTGGAATCTTTGGTTCGAAAGAAACAAGTTCCATCTTTGCATGCACACCATCCACGGCATACACATGCTTCACACGTTCATGTACACAACACCATGTATGCTCAAGTGTACACTTGTACACATTGTGGACGTAAGGGCCACCTTGCTAAATTCTGTTATGATCGTATAAATGATTCTAATTTAGCAAATAAATTTGTTTGGGTTAGGAAAGGTACTAACCCTCATGGACCCAAAAGAGTGTGGGTACCAAAGACCACCCCTATTGTATTTGATATAGGTGTGGGCTCTCGCATGACGTGAGAGTGATGGTGCCTTGAGGTGGATGCGTTCCAAGCCTAAAGATGACATTTTGGATGCATCACTTTTAAGGGAAATTTGGTGGGAGGGCCACCTTGGTTTGGAGAATTAGAGAGGTGCCTTCATCGGTTTTGGTATCGATCTCTAACTCCCGTTTATATTTACATGCTTTTCACATTATTGAACTTTAGCATGTTTTAATTAGTATGTTAAATGCCATGATTATTAGACCATTGACATGCATGTATAGTATTTGAGATCACCCATGTTTATATGGACCCATATTTAATGTGTTCTCACCATTGTTTAGCTATTATCTATATTATAGATCGAATGCATGTGCATTTGTCATAATGATCATATGTATGTCTATGAGTTTTTATTTTCTATGCTTCATGATTTGATTACATGTTTGAATGTTAGTTTTCATTAAGACTTGGATATATACTTGTACAACTAATGAGCCACAAATAGATTATTACATGTTTGTGCTTGAACGCTCATTTGTACTTATTAGATGTACTAGTATAGCCTAATTTTGATGATTCATGCATTTTAACTTGTATCCCCATCTTGGACATGTTTTATGATCATGTGTTTTCACTTCATGTATATGTCTATTTTGCCAAATCTTAAGATATACATGTATACCCCTTGAGTCATTTGCTTTTCATGTAAATCTTTATTATTGACTCAATTGTGTTTAGGGATATGTATGTATACTTTTTTCTTTGTCAAAACATACATATGCCTTGAAGTATAAATTGTTTTTAATGAAAATTTAGTTTTGACGATTTTCATGTTTTCATGTTTAAAGGAAATTCTAAATTGAGCTAAATTGACTATTTTCATGATTATGTCTTTCGCACAAAACTTGTAGCTCACATTACTTATTGGTTTCTCATGATTTTGTTTTCATGAGTCATATATGAGCTTTATATCTTTTGAGTGTCAATTGTTGAGTGATTTTCATTTTTCATGAAAATATTTTTGTTTTATTTCTTGCTTGAAGGATTTCTACTAGTTTTCAAATTTTTCTTATAACTAGTTCGTATTCTTCAATATGGTAGAGTTTTTCAAATATACTATATTTTCAAACCTATTTTTGAAAACCCCTACCTATTTAAGGGCGGTTGGTTGGGCGAGCATGCCTTGTATGCTCTTATATTGAAAATCATTTTAAACATGTGCATGAAATGGGTGGAAGGTAATATGAGTTATACACTTGATCTTATTATTATTTCAATTGGTATCATTGGATTTTTTTCAATTGGTATCAATATCGACATTCCTTTGTATACTCATATATGTTTTATTTGTACTCAATGATATCACAAATTTTAGTTTTACAAAATCAAGCTTAGCATAACCCAAAACTTGATTTTTAATGACTATGTTTCAATTGATTATTTTTCAATTGGTACTTATACAAGCTTATGCATCATTTTTTTTTGGTATTTCCATAAAGGGGGAAAATTCGTATTTTATCATTCTATTGGTATTTGGTTTACCTTTGATTTTCACTCCCATATTTTATGATAAAAAATGAATTAAAAAAATTAATATTGATTTCAATTTGGTATCATATGAAAAATACTTACAATTGGTATCAAGATGGTTATTTGTTTACTTTCAATTGGTATCAAGTAAGAATTTATAATGAAAGATATATAGATATTTTCATTTTTGGTATCAAAATTTTGATTGGTTTCTTCAAGATTTGTTTTCAACATCGATATATTTTTTAATTGGTATCATATTGGTTTTTTTTTTATTCGAACAAAAAGAAGAATATGTTTTTTTATTGGTTTGTCTTTGACCCCTTTGTTGATGATTGACAAAAAGGGGGAGAAGAATTTGAGTTTATATGCATGTTGGTGCATTTCTATATGTTGGTGCATATATGTTGGTGCATTTCTATATGTTTGTGCATATATGTTGGTGCATTTCTTGTTTGATATCAAGAACATTTGTTTTATGTATTGTGTTTTATGTTTGGTATCAAGAGCTATTTTGGTATCAAGAGCTTGTTTTATGCATATTTATGCATTTTCATGTTTAGTATTTATTGCATATCTTATTGTTTATTGCTATGCATGAGTTAAGGGGGAGCTTCTTTGAAGCTTAACTTTAATCCATGCATATATAACTCCATGAGTTTTGTCATCATCAAAAAGGGGAAGATTGTTGGCCCAGAGGCCTTCTACTCTAGTTTTGATGATGATCAACTCATGTAGTTATAGTTGCTAATAATCTTGTGATGTTTAGTTTCAGATACTTAATTAAGATATTAATAGGTGATTAGCTTCAACAAAGATGTTTTGGAAGCTTTCACAAGGTGATTCAAGAGCACGAGCGTCAAAGATCATATATAGCACTCGTTGGAGTCTAACTCGGTGGATCACGGTTTGGAACGAGTCGACTTGAAGATGGAGTTCGTCAAGAAGACCTCGGTACATAGTTTAGTTTTTATTTTAGATCCATGTGTAAAGATTAGATAGTGTGATATGCTCAAGTTCACAACACACACACGTTTCATGTTTCGGTTTTCGGTTTTGGTTTAACCGATCTTGGTTTTCATGAATAGATAGATCAAAACAAGTTTATATTGTTTAAATGTACATTAGATATGTTCTATATACATGTATGCTTCATATCGTAAATAAACTTATTTTGATATGCCTATTCATGTGTTTGGTGTTTTGGTATTTTTATCAAAACATATTTTCGGATTTATTGTCAAAAATATTGATATATATCTTTATATGTATATTGGAGTATATCCATATACTACATGCCTAAAAGTTATTTAAATATCATGTTTTTGTATTTGGATGAGTTTTGGAAATATCAGATATCCATTTGAAAAATTCAAGTTTTAGAAATTTTGGTTTTCGGCAAAATTTCTATGTCACAAAAATGGTTCAAAAAGTTTGAAATATGTGTTGAAAATTTTCACACATGTTTGTATATCAAATATTATGTTGGAACTTATTTTTATGGAATTTTAGAAGTTTTATGGGATTTATTTTAAAAATTAAAACCCAAGTTTTCAGTCTCTAATTGTTGCCTGCCAGGCTCTGGCGGTCGACTGCACGGTCGACCGGACCGGAGCGGTTGACCGGACGTGCACACAAACGTGCACGCAGCCAACCCCTTGGGCCGGTCGACCGAGCGGTCGACCGACTAAAAGCAACCTACTTTCGGGTTGTTCCGGTCGACCGGGCGGTCGACCGACCGAGAGCCGTTGCTCTCTGGTTCTGGGTGCGGTCGACCGGGCGGTCGACTGACAGTCGCTAACGGTCAAATTTAGACCATTGGCTGGTCGACCGGGCGGTCGATCGGATGGTCAATTCTGACCTTTTTTGCTGCAACGACTATTTTTTTAAAGAGGCTATAAAAACCCCATTTGAGAGAGGTTTTCACTAAGAATTTTTGAGCTAAAAATTTTCTACTCTCTAGTGTTTTTGCTGTAATCAAAAAGAAGTTTTTGGGCTCTATAGTTTACATTCAATTTGGTGTTTTTCTAGGGTTTGGAAAATCAAAGAAAAGTAATTTTGGGAAAAGTGGTTTGATTCAATTTCTTCATCTTTATTTCTAGTTTTTCCTAAGAATTTCTTTGAGTATTTATTTTTCCATTCTTTTGGTTTTTCTCACACTTGAGCTTCATTCTATCCTATCTATAGGATCTTCGTGTTTGTGAGAAAAGAATTGGTTTGTGGTTGAGATATACCACCAAGTTGTAAATCCTTATCATTACTTGGCTTTGTGCCTTTCCCTCTAGGTGTAAAGGAGGTTGTGCAATTGGGTTGTATCCCTCAAGTTGTGAGGTGATCCTTATTTGGCTTTGTGCCTAGCCTCTAGTGAGAGGTTGTGTTTGTAAAGAGAGGAGTTGTGTACTCCCGGTTGTTATTGCCCCAAATCCTCGATAGAGGTTCCTTGTGTGGGAGTCCTGTGTAGACAAGCTAGTGGATTCGAAATCCTTCTGGGTGAAGGCGGGGACGTAGAGCTGAGTGCTCAAACCTCGAAACAAATCTTGTTATTTGCACTTGATCCATTGACTCTAACTCTCTCTCTTTATATGTGCCATTGCATCATTTCATATTGCTCATTCATATTATATGCTTGGCTTGTTGGTGTGTGCCTCACTTGCGCTTAACCACGAGAGCTTCATATAGCGCCTTAACTCTTATTCAGAGGAATCAACAAGAGTTAGTCCAGAGCCCTTCACGGAGTATTCGGCTATACTCGTTGGTTGCATTAAGTGTTGATTGCAATTAAGTTTTAATTTCCGCATTTAGTTTAATTGATTAGCATCATCACCTATTCACCCCCCTTTAGGTGATTTTAGGAACATGCAATAGGTACACTAGATGGTAAAGCATGGCAAACATGTGAGTCTAAATTATTTTTCAAGAATTTATTTTCATTAGAAATCAAATCCAATTCTTTTGAAATAGAAATAATTTTATTTTTCAAAGAATCATTTTCTTTTAAAACAAAAACAAGTTTTGAAGATAAAACTTCATTTTTCTTCAAAACTTCATCACAATCATTTTTACCTTTTAAGATTTTGTTTTCATTCAAGGCAAGATCAAGTTGGGATTTCAGTGAGTCCCTTTCATTTAAAATCTCATCTCTTTCTTGCAAAGCCATGTTAAGTTTAGAACACAAATCCTTATTCTCTTCTTTTAGTTTAAAACTTTTCTTTTTCAAGAGTTGGTATTTCTCTAATATGTTTTCACAAATAAGAGATAGTTCTTCATTTAAAGCATCGGCATTGATATAATCATCACTACAAGAAGAACTAGCACAATCATCTAGATGGGTGTCCGAGTTTACCTCAAGGGAGTCATTCTCTTGGACCATGTAGCAATGTTAGTCGGACTCATCTCCACTAGATTCCTCCTCCACATATTTCGGCATTTGAAGCTTTAGAGAGGTCAAGCTATTCCACACTACAAAGGCGGAATCACAATGAGAAACCATAGACAAATATTCTTTGCTTAATGTTTGCCTAAGTGCCTCTAGGGCTTGTGCATTGGCCCCTATATGCTTGCTATTATCAAGATAAGATTTCTTAGTAGCGGCAAGGTAAACATGCATTCCTAGGGTCTTGAGATACATACTCATCTTAAACTTTCACATATCGATGTTAGAAACATCAAACATGGGAGGGGCAAGATAATCCATGAGTGTGTGTAAACAAATAAGTGTGCAAATGTAAATACTAGATTATCTAACCAAGATCTCACTCCTAGGTGGTTAAACCTAATATCAGGAGCGTAGGCTTTGAAACCAATTGAAAGTACACTTAGAGGGGGGTGAATAGGTGTATGGCTAATCTAATGATAAATGATGCGGGATTAAAAAATAAATTGCAACACACTTAATGTAACCAAAGAGTGTAGCCAAATTTTCGGTGAAGGGCTCTGGACTATCTCCTCTAAATTCCTCTAAATAAGAGTTGAGGTGCTATGTAAATCTCTCTTGGTTCAACACAAGTGAGGCACACAAACAATACCAAGCATATAAGTATGATATGAACAATATGAAATAATGCAAGACATAGTATAAGAGAGATAGAGTTTAGAGATAGTGGATCAAATGTAAACACCAAGATATGTTTTGAGGTTTGAGCCACTGCTCTATGTCCCCGCCTTCACATAGAAGGATTTTCACTATATCATCCACACAGGACTTTCCACACAAGGAACCTCCACTGAGGATTTGGGTAATACAACTTTGGAGTACACAACTCTCTCCAACAAACACAATCTCTACATAAGAGGCAAGACACAAGAACAATCACCTCTACATTTAGAGGGATGGGCACTTAGCAAAACAACGATCACCTCTCACTAGAGGGATAAGGTACTAAGCCAAGCAACAATGATCACCTCTACACTTGAGGGATACCAACACAATCTCCACAATCACCTCTACACTTAGAGGGATACCAACAAACCCAACTGCACAACCTCCTCTACACTAAGAGGGAAAGGCACAGAGCCAAAGCAAAAGATAGGGTTACAATCTTGGTGATCTCAATGACCACAAACAACCTTGGAGATCACAAAGACCACAAACTAATTTTCCTCACAAAACAAGAACCTAATAGATAAGATAGATATGATAGCTCAAGTGAGAGAAAACAAAGAGTTTGTAAAACAAATCACAAAGAAAAACTCTTGGAAAAACTTCTAGATGGCTATAGAAATGAAGAACAAAAACCAATTCCCAAAGTCTATATTTTTCTTTGATTTTTCCAACACTTTAAAATAAATAAAGATATATCTTTATAACCCAAAAACTCTTTGAAAACTTTTGCTAAAACACTAGGAAAGATAGAAAATTTTGCTTTTAAAATTCTTAGTGAAATCAGCTGAGGGAGCTATTTATAACCCCCCAAAAAATTTGCCTATCTGGCTGGGTTTTTAGGATTTAAAACTTAGGACTTTGATTCCAATTAAATCCCATAAAATCACAAAAATTTCACAAAAATAAGTTCTTTTAAGATCTTGGAAATACAAATATGTGTGACTAAAATTTAACAGATATTATAAACAATTTGAACCATTTTTATGATATAGAAATTTGGCTTAAACACAAAATCGGTATTTTCCAAAACTGGAATTTTTGAAATGGAAAACCGTTTTCTCCAAAACTCATGTAAATACAAAAATATGATATTGAAACAACTTTGAAGCATATTGCATATGGATAGAATCCAATGTACATAAAGGATATATATATATATATATATATATATATATATATATATATATATATATATATATATATATATATATATATATATGTTTTTGACAAGGAATCCAAAAATTAGTTATATTAAAAAACAAAACCAATAAACTGTTGGCCCAGAGGCCTTCCACTCTAGTTTTGATGATGAATAACTCATGTAGTTATGTTTACTAATAATCTTGTGATTTTAAGTTTCAGATCATTTACCAAGATATTAGTTGGTGATTAGCTTCAACAAGGAGTTTTAGAAGCTTTTCATGGTGATTCCCGTGCCCGAGCTTCAAGATCATACCTTTGCACTCGGTGGATCACGTTTGGGATCGAGTCGGCTTGAAGATTGAAGATCGTCAAGAAGACTTAGGTATCCATAGTTTAGATAGTGTGTTTAGATCCATTTGTAAAGCTTAGTATAGTTGATATGCTCAAGTGCACAAACACACACGTTTTATGTTTTGAATTTGGTTTTCATGAATAGATTGATCAAAACAAGTTTACTTTATTTTTATGTATATTAGATGTGCTCTATATACATACATGCTTACATGACTTATACAAACTTATTTTGATTATCCTATTCATGTATTGAAAAATCCAAGTTTGATAAAAATACATGTTTTGGTTTTTGGTAAAAATGATAAGACACAAAAATTGTTCATATTGATTGATATTTGAGCCAAACTTTTTATCACATGTTTATATATCAATGCAAAATGATAAAACTATTTTTGGGTATTTTTATAAGAGATAAAAGAATTTTTAGAAATATTTTTAACATGTGTTTCTGTCCCAGAATTGTGGCTGACAGGCCAGGTCGGCCGACCGCACGGGTCGACCGTACCAAGGGCCAGTCGACCCTTGCGGTCGACCGACGTGCACAAGCCTGTGCACGTTTGGCAGACACAGGGACGGTCGGCCGGGCGGCCGACCGGACCAGAGAGCTCTGCTCTCTGTATCTGGGGGTCGACCGGGCGGTCGACCAGGTTGCCCCAACGGTCACATTTCTGACCGTTGGCGGTCGGCCGGGCCGGCCGACCGGTAGCCTGTCAGGCTGCCAGATCAGCCTAACGGCTAGTTTTGTTTTGGGGCTATAAATACCCTATCTCTTCATGGTTTTAACTAATATTTCAAGAGCCAAAATTTCTCTGACATACAAGTGTTTTAAACAAGTTTTCAAAAGTGTTTTTGGGCTTTAAACTTCCAATCTTATTTGTTTTAGGTTTTTGGAAAAATCAAAGAAAAGAGTATTTTGGGAGATTTGTGTTTGTTCTTCATTTCCATTATCTTCAAGAGTTTTCCCAAGATTATTTCTTTGAGTTTTTTTTTCCAAATACCTAGTTTTCCACACTTGAGCTTATCATACTATCCTATTCTATTAGGATCATTGTTTAGTGGAAAAAGAGATTGTTTGAGGTTGATTGAGCCTCCAAGTTGTACACCCTTGCTTTTGTTGTATCCCTCTTTGGTAGAGGTTGATCGGGTGATTGGTTTGCTCCCTCTTTGGTAGAGGTTGAGGCTTGTGTTTGCTCCCTCTAGTGAGAGGTGGAGTTTGGTTTGTAAACCTCTTCGGTAGAGGTGTTTGTGGTTGTTGTATTGGCTACGTGCCTACCCCTCGGTTGTGAGGCGGTGTTTGAGAGAGGAGTTCGGTACTCCCTTTGTTGTAACAAATCCTCCTCGATGGAGGTTCCCTCAGTGGGAGATAGTGGATTGGAAATCCTACACGGTGGTGTAGGCGGGATGTAGAGCTAAGGGCTCGAACCTCGAAACATATCTTGTTGTTAGCGTTTGATCCACTTGTCTCTCTAACTCTCTCTCTCTCTTTCATTTGTGCATTGCATTATTCATATTGCCATATCATTCATATTACTTGTGTTGTCTTGCATCGTTCATATTGCTATATCTCTTATATGCTTGGATTGCTTGTGTGTGTGCCTCACTTGTACTTAACCACAAGAGCTTCATATAGCACCTCAACCCATATTTAGGGGAATCAAGAGGAGTTAGTCCAGAGCCCTTCACGGGGAATTCGGCTACACTTGTGTGTTGTATTAAGTGTGTTGCAAAATTTGCATTAGCTTCCGCATTTAGCGCACTTAGTTTTCTAGATTAGCATTTACACCTATTCACCCCCCTCTAGGTGTGCTTTCAATTGGCATCAGAGCACTTTTAATTGGTATCAGAGCCTACGCTCCTGATACTTAGGCTTAACATCCTAGGAGTGAGATCCATTTATTTGCTAATCTATTGTTTGCATTTGCTTGTTTGCACACTCATATAGTTTACCATGGACTTCATGACCCCACCTAGTTTTGACCCTTCCAACATTGTTGTTTGGAAGTATAGGATGTCCATGTACCTACAAGCCCTAGGTTACAAGGTTCACCTTGCCATTACCAAGGAATCCTTCCTTAGTGATAGCAAGCATATAGGGGCCAATGCACAAGCCCTTGAGGCCATTAGAAGCACGCTTTCAAAAGATCATCTTATACGTGTTTCTAACATGGATTCCGCCTTAGCAGTGTGGAATTTGTTGGCAACCACAACCACCTCCGAGCTTCAATTACAAATCCAACCGGAGGAATCTAGTGGAGAATCTGAGCCACAACAATGCCATATGATCCAAGGGAATGACTCCCTTGAGGTACAATCGGAAACTCAACTAGATAGTTTTGATGCTAGTTCTTCATGTAATGATTTTGTTGATCCCCATGCTTTAAATGAAGAACTATCTATTGTGTGTGAAAAATTAAGTGAAAAATATAAGATTTTAAAAAAGAAAAGTCTAGACCTTGAAAAAGAAAATAAAAGTTTGCATTCTAGACTTAACAATGTTTTGCAAGAAAAAGTTGAGGTCTATAATGAAAGGGATTCATTGTGATCTCAACTAGACCTTGTACTAAAAGAAAATGAGTTTTTGAAAAATAAAAATGATTGTGAAAATGTTTTGAAGAAAAATGAAAAACTATCTTCAAAAGTTAATTTTGTTGTAAAAGAAAATGAATCTTTGAAAACAAAAATTATTTCTATTTCAAAAGATTTAGATATGTGTTTAAAGAAAAATGATTGTTTACAAAATAAGATTGATGCACATGTTTGCCATGCTAGGGTAGTATCACACACTTCACCTATTGCATGCCACACTTCTTCTTTGATCAACAATGATATATCCATGCTTAAGAAGAGTGTAGATTGTTTGGGCTCCACTTTGAGCCAATGTGTTGTTGGGCATACACATTTGGAAACTTTGTTTCGAAAGAAACAAGTTCCATCTATTATGCATGCACACCATACACGGCATACACATGCTCCGCACGCACACACCCATTCCACTATGTATGCTCATGTGTACACTTGTACACATTGTGGACGTAAGGGCCACCTTGCTAAATTTTGCTATGATAGAATACATGTTTCAAATTTAGCAAATATGTTTGTTTGGGTTAGAGAAGGTACTAACCCCCTTGGACCCGATAAGATATGGGTACCAAAGACCACCCCTAGAGTTTTTGATGTAGGTGTGGACTCTCACATGACGTGAGAGTAGTGGTACCTTGGAGTGGATGCGTTCCGAGCTTCATGGAAATCAATTGGATGTATCACTTTTAAGGGAAGTTTGGTGGAGAAGACCACCACGTTTTGGAGATAAGGAAAGTTGCCTTTTAGGTTTTGGTAACGATCCCTAACTCCTATTTATTGTTTACATGCTTTTCATATTCATTGTTTATAGCATGTTTCATTGTTTGTAGATTATTATGATAATGCCATGATTATTAGATCCTTGACATACATGTATAGTATTTGAGACACCCATGTTTAATATGGATCATATTTTTGTGTTCTCACCATTGTTTAGCTATCATGTTAATCATAGCTCTAATAACATGTGGATTTGCATAATAATCATGTTTATGTTTATCATGTTGATTTATATCTTGGTTTTATGCTTCATGTGTTGATTACATGTTTAAATGTTAGTTTTCATTAAGACAAGAATTTATACTTGTGCATATAGTGGGCCACAAATAAATCTATATATGTGTGAGCTTGAATGCTTATTTGTTCCCATTAGATGTGCTAGTATAGTCTAGTTTTGATGATCCATGCATTTTAAACTTGTATTCCCATTTTTGAAATTATTTTATGTTTATATGTTTAACTTCATGTATATGTCCATTTTATCCAAATTATTGTTTATACATATACATCCTTTTGAGCCACGTGCCTTCATGCATATATCTTTGTGGACTCGTCGTGTTTGGATATGTATGTACACTTTAATTTGTATAGGACATACATATACCTTGAAGATTAAATAGTTTTGATGATTTTCATGTTTTCTTGTTTTAAAGGAATATTGAGCTTAATGTCCATCATTCATGATTATGATCTTCACATTGTATTTTTACACTTACATTTATTTTTTACTCATGTGTTTGTTTTCATGAGTCATTTTTATGCCTAATTGATTATGAGTGTTGACTATTTTGTGAATTTCATGTTTATGAAAATTAATTTTGTTTTATTCCTTGCTTGAAGGATTTCGTACTAGTTTACAAATTTTTCATATAACTAGTTGTGATATTCTTCATTTTGGTAGAGTTTTTTCAAACAAAGCTTATTTTCAAATCTATTTTTGAAAACCCCTACCATCTATGGGAGGTTGGATGGGAGATCATGTTCATGAATGCTTTAAAATGAAAATCATTTAAAACTTGAATCGTGATTGGGTGGTAGATAATATGATGTATACACTTGATCATTATTGTTGTTTCAATTGGTATCATTGGACTCTTTCAATTGGTATCAATTTTGACCTTTCTTGTATACTCATATATGTTTGTATGTATGTATGCTTTCAATTCCAAGAATATCAATTTCAATTGGTATCTATTTTCCATACATATATATGTTTGTGTTTATGCTAAGCTTGAGCTTCAATTCTGTTTCAATTAATTACTTTTAAATTGGTATCAAGCCTACGTATTGTTTTAGTTTGTATTTCATAAAGGGGGAGAAAATTTGACTTTCATATTTCAATTGGTATTTGATTTCCACTCCCACACTTTATGATTGGAAATTTGATGTTTATTTTAAGCATATGATATCACAATCAAAATTGTTTATATGGCTTAAAAAGAAAATTACTCTCTTTAGATATCAAAATGTTTATGTTTTAAATTGGTATCTCAAAATTTTGGTTTTGGTATGTTTACTTTCAATTGGTATCATGATGCTATTCTTTGACATATTTTCAATTGGTACCTTAATTGATTGTCACCCCTAATTGGTTTTGTTTTTTGTTTTAGACAAAAAGGGGGAGAAAAATGTATTGATTTAGTTTTGCATTTAACCCTTTATTGATGATTGATTCTTTATATTAAAAAGGGTGAGAAAATTTTGTTTTGTTTTGATTGTTTACCCCTTTGTTGATGATTGACAAAAAGGGGAGAAAGATTTTGAGTTTATAAGATTTATATATGCATAGTTATGTTTTTGCATATATTAAGTTTAATTTAGTTTAATTTTAATTGGTATCTAGAGCATGTTTTGTTTTTAAACATTTCATTGGGTATCTAGAGCTTTTTTATTGTTTATGCATATCTATGTATGCATTCATGTTTAAGAGCTTTCATTGCATATCTATTGTTTTTTGTTTATGCATGAGTTAAGGGGGGGAGCTTCTTTGAAGCTTAACTTTGATCCATGCATATATAACTCCATGAGTTTTGTCATCATCAAAAAGGGGGAGATTGTTGGCCCAGAGGCCTTCCACTCTAGTTTTGATGATGATTAACTCATGTAATTATGTTTACTAATAATCTTGTGATTTTAAGTTTCAGATCATTTACCAAGATATTAGTTGGTGATTAGCTTCAACAAGGAGTTTTAGAAGCTTTTCATGGTGATTCCCGTGCCCGAGCTTCAAGATCATACCTTTGCACTCGGTGGATCACGTTTGGGATCGATTCGGCTTGAAGATTGAAGATCGTCAAGAAGACTTAGGTATCCATAGTTTAGATAGTGTGTTTAGATCCATTTGTAAAGCTTAGTATAGTTGATATGCTCAAATGCAACCACACACGTTTTATGTTTTGAATTTGGTTTTCATGAATAGATTGATCAAAACAAGTTTACTTTGTTTTTATGTATATTAGATGTGCTCTATATACATACATGCTTACATGACTTATACAAACTTATTTTGACTATCATATTCATGTATTGAAAAATCCAAGTTTGATAAAAATACATGTTTTGGTTTTTGATAAAAATGATAAGACACAAAAATAGTTCATATTGATTGATATTTGAGCCAAACTTTTTATCACATGTTTATATATCAATGCAAAATGATAAAACTTTTTTTGGGTATTTTTATAAGAGATAAAAGAATTTTTAGAAATATTTTTAACATGTGTTTCTGTTCCAGAATTGTGGCTGACAGGCCAGGTCGGCCGACCGCACGGGTCGACCGTACCAAGGGCCGGTCGACCCTTGCGGTCGACCGACGTGCACAAGCCTGTGCACGTTTGGCAGACACAGGGACGGTCGGCCGGGCGGCCGACCGGACCAGAGAGCTCTGCTCTCTGTATCTGGGGGTCGACCGGGCGATCGACCGGGTTGCCCCAACGGTCACATTTCTGACCGTTGGCGTTCGGCCGGGCCGGCCGACCGGTAGCCTGTCAGGCTGCCAGATCAGCCTAACGGCTAGTTTTGTTTTGGGGCTATAAATATCCCATCTCTTCATGGTTTTAACTAAGATTTCAAGAGCCAAAATTTCTCTGATATACAAGTGTTTTAAACAAGTTTTCAAAAGTATTTTTGGGCTTTAAACTTCCAATCTTATTTGTTTTAGGTTTTTGAAAAAATCAAAGAAAAGAGTATTTTGGGAGATTTGTGTTTGTTCTTCATTTCCATTATCTTCAAGAGTTTTCCCAAGATTATTTCTTTGAGTTTTTGTTTTCCAAATACCTAGTTTTCCACACTTGAGCTTATCATACTATCCTATTCTATTAGGATCATTGTTTAGTGGAAAAAAGATTGTTTGAGGTTGATTGAGCCTCCAAGTTGTACACCCTTGCTTTTGTTGTATCCCTCTTTGGTAGAGGTTGATCGGGTGATTGGTTTGCTCCCTCTTTGGTAGAGGTTGAGGCTTGTGTTTGCTCCCTCTAGTGAGAGGTGGAGTTTGATTTGTAACCCTCTTCGGTAGAGGTGGTTGTGGTTGTTGTATTGGCTACGGGCCTACCCCTCGGTTGTGAGGCGGTGTTTGAGAGAGGAGTTCGATACTCTCTTTGTTGTAACAAATCCTCCTCGGTAGAGGTTCCCTCGGTGGGAGATAGTGGATTGAAAATCCTACACAGTGGTGTAGGTGGGGATGTAGAGCTAGGGGCTCGAACCTCGAAACATATCTTGTTTTTAGCGTTTGATCCACTTGCCTTTCTAACTCTCTCTCTCTCTCTCTTTCATTTGTGGATTGCATTATTCATATTGCCATATCATTCATATTGCTTGCGTTGCCTTGCATCGTTCATATTGCTATATCTCTTATATGCTTGGATTGCTTGTGTGTGTGCCTCACTTGTACTTAACCACAAGAGCTTCATATAGCACCTCAACCCATATTTAGGGGAATCAAGAGGAGTTAGTCCAGAGCCCTTCACGGGGAATTCGGCTACACTTGTGTGTTGTATTAAGTGTGTTGCAAAATTTGCATTAGCTTCCGCTTTTAGCGCACTTAGTTTTCTAGATTAGCATTTACACCTATTCACCCCCCTCTAGGTGTGCTTTCAATTGGCATCAGAGCACTTTCATAAACTTTATACTTGTGTGTGTATGTGAACTTGAGCATATCAACACTTTTAATCTTTACACTGATCTAAATATATTAAACACAAACTGAGATCTTCTTGTAGAACTCCTTCTCCAAGTCGACTCGATCTAAACACGGTCTAACGAGCTTGACTCCAACCAAGTACTAGATGCGATCTTAACGCTTGAGCTCTTGAATCAACACGTGAAAGCTCTAAAACTTTTGTTGAAGCTAAACACCTACTAATATCTTGATCAAATATCTAAAACTAAATATCAAAAGATTATTAGTAAATTATAACTACATGAGTTAATCATCTCAAAACTAGAGTGATGGGCCTCTGGGCCAACACTTCAAATGCGAGTCTGAGCAATCCTGTGTTTTGAGACGCTAGCGTCTACAACAAACAACGTGAAATCCACGTCCAGCGTGTTCTATTGTAACAAACCCCCATTATTGGGTCAATTAATTCCCCACGTAATGGGGGAGTTAATCCCCATTATGAGGGGATTTTAGGTGACGACATACCCCTATGACTCTCTATAAATATCCTGAGTTTCTATGAAGGAGGGACTTCTGGTGGTGGAATTAGGAGAACTTCTTTGGAATCAAAAGGACTTCTTTGAATCCAGGCTCTTTTTGAATCCAAAGAGAGGACTTTTGGAGAAAAGGAGAAAAAGAGTGATCAGTGGACTCTAAACACTTCGCGTGTTAAAAACAGAGTTCCTCTCTGATTAGTCTTCGAGAGCATCCTTAAGAGAAGCTAGACAGTCAGTTGGTCAATGGAGAACAAGAATCACTCTCCATTGCCACTCAAAGAATCCAGCTTTAAACAAAGGGGAGAACCGAGTCTTCTTCCCTCTTTTGTAATCAGAATCATTCCGTTGTAATTTTTCAGTCACTCAAAGAAATTTTACACCGACTCGAGAACTTTTTTCTAATATGAATAAAAGATGGCGACTCCACTGGGGACTTCCTTCTCTACTGACGAGAATGCTATGGCCCAAGCTGATGTCCGGCTCCTCGGGAAGACGGTAGAATCTCTTATAATTGAATTCAATCAAGAAAAGTTTGAGGAGTTCCTATTCTCAGGCTCAGCTAGCCCCAAGGCAATACAACAATACCATAAAGTCTCTTGTAAGCCTCGCTCTCGAATCTCTTCAGAGATTACTCCTGAAGTGGCCTGCCCACTGCTTACAATGCAAAGGGCGCCAATTCTGAAGAGGTTTTGAAAATCTTTCGTGCAACCCATGCTGCCCGCGTTAACGTCTCTCAGGAGACCCGCAGGGCAAAAGCAGTGGCGCACGATCTAAGAGACGGTGAAGACCAATTCTGCCGTCCTCCTCCTCTCCAAACTTTGCAATTCCAGGTTACCAGGGGTCCCAACAACCTCTACAGTTTAACTAAAATGCTGAACATCGATGAAGGCACCACATACATCGACAACAGATTGAAGATTCTGCAGAGAAAATCTATTCTGCAGATTCAGAACGCGAGGATGATACCCACGTTTCTTTTAAGCAACGTGAGGATGCGTTTCTATCCCAGAACGCGAGTTCCAGCGTTCTTTAACAAAACGAGGTCTACGCCAAATGTGAGACCCGCGTTTTGATGACGAGGCCCGCATTCTGTCTATAACAGAATGTGAGGCCCATATTTCAACAAAATGCAAAGGCCGTGTTTCAACTCAACGCGAGGTCCGCATTTCAACAAAGAAATGCAAGACCCTCGTTCAACCAAAAATCCCTCACCCCAGGGTAGTTCCTTAGACGTTCCCTCATCGAACATGAGGGGCTACCTGACAAGGAAGAGGAGCATCCATCAGATCGCCCCTTGATGCCACTGCGAGCAACTAATCTCAACAGTACTCTCTAATTGCTATTGCGGCTTTCAAACAAATAAACCTTCAGTTTTTAACCAGTTGTCAATGGCTTCAGAGTCAGCTAAAAGATAACGATCACAGAAGAAAAATCATTTTATGACGTCAAGTACCCAGAAGTGATTGCAAACATGGTGGGGCCAAGTTTCACACCAAGCAAGTCTAAGGGTAAGCAACTGGCTGTCATCTCAGAGGAGTCAGATGCTGATCGATCTTTAGGTTTGAAAGATGTTCTTTTATCGAACCTGAAGGGGTCTACCGACACACTCAGATCTGCACAGAAGCAATCACTTAAGTCAACTACAATCTGTTTGCTAGGAGAATTGAAGTGAATGATGAGCATTCTGCCATCATCGAATCCCAGTCTTCGAATTTCAGTTCGGGGACAACCACCTTTGCTTATATGACGGGAACTCCCAAAGAGATAACCAAGCGATTCGAAGAGCAGGCCTGAGTCCAACGGGAACAATTGGTTATGATTCGAGCCTAGCAAGATTTTATTGACACCCTTCAGTAGATACTATCACAACTGCTTAAGGACAAAATGAAGCCAAAGGCCAGGACTTCTTCTAAGAAGTCCAAGGGCAAACGGAAGATAGAGGAGAACTCATTCTCTGCGAACACCAAGAATGGAGAGCATTTTGACTCTGAGCCACCTAAGTATTCATCAAAAGAGGAGGATAAATCAAAGAATGGGAGTACTCATTCTAAAAGGATGAGAAAATTGAAGCAACGCCTTGAAGCCCTGGCCAATCGAGATGGACTCTAAGAAGTGGGGATAGTCTGACCCTATCCAGCGAGTGGGATACGGTTCCCTACCCTCCCAAATTCGAGGCACCAACCCTTCACACTTTTGACGGTAACACATTTTAGCTCGTTTACTACTTCAAATCCCAAACTGGGAATGTAGTATCGAACGATGTCATTTTGGCTCATTTATTCATTGGCATTCTTAAGAGAGTTGCCTTTGAATGGTTCATGAAACTTCCTACCGGCTCAATTAAAATATGGGCCGACCTCGAGAAGTTGTTTTGGCTCATTTCTTTGGAGACGATTCAGAGATCTCGGTGCCAACTCTCCTTGCAGCTAAGCAGAAGAAAGGAGAGTCTATCAAAACTTTCGCCAAGATATTTTAGAGCATAACACTCCATTATCCTAGCGGTATGACCCAGTCTACACTGATTGAGACATACTGTCATAATCTGTAAACTTCCCTACTCGCTCAAATGGGGGTGGCAGAATGTCACACTTGGAAGCAGTTGGTGCTACAAGGCGAATAGGTGGAAGAGATCGATGCCCGGGTCAGGGCTGAAGAAAAAGACAGTAAACCGAGACCCGACAAGTCACTACGACACGCACGAAAGTCATCTTCTCAACCAAGGAGAAGGGATGCTTTGGCATTGAAAGTCAAATCACCTCCAAAGACCCAGTCGGTCAGAAGAGGTATGGCTTCCAGTCAACCACATGGGAACAAATCGTACTCCTTCAAGGATGAGCACGTGGTCTTTTTACTCAAATTACTCCAAAAGAGTAATAGACTCAAGCTTTCGAAGATCAGACACCCCAAAGAGGTAGGGAAGACTGAAAATCCCAACTACTGTTTATATAATAGGATGCTGGGACACCCTACGAAGAACTGCTATATCTTTAAAGATGTCCTTCACGCACTGATCGATTCAGAGGTGTTAGCTTTGTCTAGAATAGAAGAAGGTTATGACAGCTATGTCACCGATTCTATTTGGATGAAATCTTCCGCTAGCACCAACCGGAGTGGTTCCTATCCCAAAAGGGGAACTTAGAGTGATCAATACTGATCCTCACAACTAGAGAGAGAAAGGTTTTATCCCTATCCCTACTCCTCAAGGAGAGACAATGTGAGTTCATCATTACATTGTCAAAAGCCAGTAGTGGCCAACTGTTACAAGCAAAAAGTCTAGAGGCAAGGCTAAACCATTTAGGGATCCCCACCCACCGGTTTTAAGTGCCGCTCAGATAACCATCTATGGCTTCAACGCTAATGGTACGCCCCTGATGGGAAAAATAAAACTTAGGTGTCAAATTGGGGACCTGGAATCCGAGATGACTTGTTATGTCATTAACACTGACACCTCGTACAATCTGTTGCTGGGATGACCTTGGATTCACCACAACGCCATCCTCCCATCCACTCTTCATCAAGTCATGAAATACACTAATGGATATGAAAAATTGAGAATGTTGATTGCTAAAAGGCATCCGTTCAAAGGAGTTAAAAATTATTTTACTGATTCCCTCCTTTATTAGAATTCTCTTGAGGCTGATGAGAATTCACACCTAGAAGAACTCGACTCTGGCAATGAAGCAGATAAGAGCCAGAAGAAGAAAAATGTCTCTGGGAAATAAACCCTCTTGTAATGAGCATTGGCAAGCTCGGTTTCGATACCACCGCTAATGTTGAAGGTGAGTGGTTCATCAATGAAGATTTAGATTTGACTTACTTTTTTGCATTTGCCTCAGATTCTGTACTGTCAGACACTAGCACTGACATGGACAATGATCCTTGGTCAGTAATGAATGCTCTGACATCATTGCGTGCACCAAAAAAGTCATCCTTCCTGGTACGTGAAAAGTTAGGAGGGACATACAATGTCTTCTTTGATGTAACAACCGAGTGAAGGGGTCAAAAGCCAATTCTATTCGAGCGAATCAAGATAGAACCCATACCTTGTGAAAGCTCAGGGGGTGATTCTGAGTCTCCATAATTCTTCCATTATGGATAAAAGTCATGTCATATGATTCAAAGAATGGGGTATGATTTCATCAAGGAATTAGGCCTTAATTTTGGCAAAGGAAAATGAGCACTACTTCTTTCATTTGTACCAAAAGGCAAAGACCCTGATTAATACCACAAGACCTGAAGGGGACTTGGTTATATATTTATGCCAGTCTCGTCACATCTCGAGTCTGAAAAAGAGGTCTATCATGACAGCTCGTCAATAACGTCATCGTGAGACTCAGATGTCAGTGTCGACAATATCTTCAAAACACTCTCAGTGAACATGGTATCAACCAGTCATTTGGAAGATGGTGGAGAAGATACTTTTGAATCTAAAAAATTAATCTAGTGAGACACTAATCCATAGATTAAACACTTAAATATTCTTTGGGATACGCGCTTTGAACAACATGAACCACCCACTGAGGATAAAATGACTCAGATAAATCTTGGAGATGAAGCTAACCCTAAGCCCATCTTCATAAGTGATAGCATGTCACCTTCCGAGAAAGAAGATCTAATACATCTCATACGAGAGTACATAGATGTCTTCGCTTGGAAATGAGGACATGCCGAGGCTCGATCCTCAGATTGCTATACATTATCTTAATATAAACCCGAACGCCAAACTAGTCAAACAATAGCAATGACGGTTCTGTCCTGAGATCATGAAAGAAATCGAATCAGAAGTCAAAAAGCTTATAGACTCTAGTTTCGTCAGGGAAGAGTAACATCCTGATTGGGTGGCTAATATTGTTCAGGTTCCCAAGAATAATGGACATATCCTTATTTGCATCGACTACCATGATCTGAATGCCACCTGCCCTAAAGATGAATTTCCTCTCCCGATCACGGATGTCATAATTGATAATATGTAATGCTTTGAGAGGATGTCTTTCATGGATGGCTTCTCAGGGATAATCATATAAAGATGTACACTGAAGATGAAAAACACACATCCTTCAGGATGCCTGTAGGAGTATGCTGCTACACAGTGATGCTCTTTGGCTTAAAGAACACTGGTGTGACAGATCAACGCGCCATGAAAGCGATCTTTCATGAGCATATACGTAAGATCATAGAATGCTGCATTGATGACATCGTCGTGAAGAGCCGCGACAAGGGCGATCACCTTGCAGACCTGAGGAGAGTGTTCGATATCATGCGGGCTCACCAGTTGAAGATGAACCCAACCAAGTCCTTCCTGAGGGTAGTGATAAATTTCTTGGATTTGTTGTTACATCCAAAGGAATTCATTTGGATCCTGAGAAGATATGTGCTGTCTAAGAGATGCAACATCTGAGAAATCTCAAGGAACTAAGAAGTTTACAGGGATGATTGGCGTACATTTGAAGATTCATATCAAATCTCTTAGGGCATTGCCAACCCTTCACCAAATTGATGAAGAAGGGAGTCTCATTCATCTGGGACAATGTTTGTCAAGAAGCATTTGAAGAGATTAAGGATATCTCACACACCTACCGCTTCTGGTAGATCCAATATCAGGAAAGTCTTTCCTGTTATATGTTTGAGCGATGGATCATTCCTTGGGAGCGTTACTAAGCCAGAACAATGATCAAAACCACGAGCAGGCAATCTACTATTTAAGTGAAACAATAATTGGGGTGGAGCACCGTTACAACCCAATCAAGAAGGAATTCTTAGCGTTGGTCTTCACTATACGACACTATCTTATAAGGCAACACATTCAAGTCATCTCTAGAGTTAATCTTTTATGATTGCTAATGACGAATCGATCTTCCCTGAACAACAGACTAGCAAAATGGGCCATATTGCTCTCACAATATGAGATGTAATTCATGCCACAAAAAGTGATCAAAGGTCAAGCTGTGGCGGATTTTCTGACTGATCATCTAGTTCCAAGAACTTCAAAATTTTATGACGATCTCCCAGACGAGATCTTTGAAGTTAACTTGATCAATGCCTCCTCAGAAGAACAAGTGTGATAACTATTCTTTAACGGAGCATCGAGAGCAAATCCTGAGGGAAATATTATTGCAGGTGTGGGGGTAGTACTTATCTCCCCACATAACTATATAATCCCTCGTGCATTCTCGCTAATGGAGCCGTATTCTAACAACATCTCATAATACAATGCTCTTTTGATTGAGATGTAACTTGCTAAAGAGATTGGAGTCAAAAATCTCGAAGTATACGGTGATTCAAAGCTCATCATCAACAAAGTTCGTGGAGAGTATGAAGTCCGACATGAAGACTTGGTGCCCTATCACAATGCGACCATTATCATGGCAGAGAAGTTTGAAAACTTCTACATTGATCATGTACCGCGACAGTAAAATGCACATGCACTGGCGTTCATCGTCGCTTTGTTGGCCCTTCTAGCCGAAACCACGGAGAAAGTACTCGTCTATAGTCACGACTTGTATTGCTGCAAATTTTTCCTTGAGGACAGTAGAACTCCAAGAGAGGACCTTCAAGTCAAAGAGGTTCTTGATATTTTGACAAGTCTCGAGCCTAGGGATTGGCGATTCTCTTAGAGCGACTTCATCTTATATGTATATTGCCTGATGACCCCAAAGAGGTAGCTGCCATTAGAAGGAAGGCTCCTTGATTTTATTACAATGCGATCATGCAGACATTATATCGCCGATCGTATGATGGAATCTTGCTCTGATGCCTTTCATATAAAAAGGCACAAGAAGCACTTAAAGAAGCTTATGATGATATGTGCGGAGCTCACCAACTTGGACCCAAGTTTGGAGACCAACTCAGGCCCAAGCTCGGAGACCAACTCAGAAGACTTGGCTATTATTTGCTAAAGATGATCCCTGACGCCATCGCTTATGCTCAGCGATGTCATGAATGTCAAATCCATTGTGACTTTGTTTATCAAGAACCGGGATGTCTTCACCCAACATCCTCCTTATGGCCATTTGAGATATAGGGAATGGATGTGATTGGGCCTATCAGCCCTTCAACATCCAGAGAACATAGCCATAACAGATTACTTCTCTAAATGGGCGAAAGATGTTCCCCTGAAGGAAGTAAAGACACCAAATGTGATCAAGTTAATCAAGCATCATGTGCTCTACCGCTTCAGTGTACCCCGATGAATCATCTATGTTAACGGGCCTCAATTTGTTAGCTAAGCATTCTAGCGATTCTGTAACAAATTTAGAATCCAAAGTGTGTCATCAACGACATACTATCTAGCCACTAACGGCCTCGCAGAAGCCTTCAACAAGACTATTGAGAAGCTTCTTAAGAAATTCATCTTGAAGAGTCAATGTGACTAGGATGACAAATTAGACGAATGCTTATGGGCTTACCGCATAACAATGACAACCCCGACAAAAGCTATACCGTTTTCTTGGTGTACGGATGTGAAGTTGTGCTCCCACTGAAGATCCAGATCCCATCTCTGCGAGTTGCTTGACAATCAGGATGGCAGACGAGGAAAAGCACTGACTGCGCCTCCAGGAGTTAGAAACTTTAAATGACAAACGTTTGCAAGCCCAACAGCAAATCAAGCTCTATCAAGCTCGGATTTTCAGAGCTTCAACAAGAAAGTCAGAGAATAAGATTTCAAGAAAGACAACCTTGTCTTAGCAGTCAGGAGACCCATGATCATGACTCATAACACAAAAGAAAAGTTTCACCCAAATGGAAAAGACCATTTGTCGTAGAGTCAGTTTAATCAAATGGAGCATACCGCCTCATAACTCCAGACGGCAACACGCTCATGATGCCGATCAATGGCAAATTCTTGAAGAAGTTCTACCCTTAATAGGTTCTCTTCTTATGACCAGGTTAACATTACACCTCTGATCAAAGCATCTATATCCATGATGTTTGGGAGAGCGCCAAAGTAGAGTTTCTTCCTACTACAAATCACATCACGGTTGATCAACGCCGAGCTGGACGAACATTATTAACTTCCCCATGCATGATGTTAATATTGAAGAGATAAAGTTGAAACTTTGATTTTAGTCTTGTCACTCTTCTCATGATTAGGTTAACATTACACGTCTGATCAAACCATCCAAATCCAAAATATTTGGAACAGTGCCATATAAGAGCTTCTTTCTTCAAGGATCTCATCACGGTCGATCGATGCTGAGCTGATCGAACATTATTAACATCATCATGCACGTTGTTAATATCAAAGAGACAAATGGTGATACTTTGGTTATAGCCTTGTCACTCTTCTCCAGTACATCTACATTATATCTGATGTCTCCAACGGCTAAAGGATAGAGGAAGAAATTGGCATTTAAGTCCAACAGAAAATACTTGATAACTCATCATGTTGAGAAAAATAGCATGACTAGCCCAACTTAAATGGTAGTTGGTAGAGGCATACCAAATCCATTAATAGCTGAGGGTTTGCTATAAATCCTGAGGGACCTGCTTCCAATTTTTCCTCTAAAATTTCTTACCAATTCCCGTTCATAGAATAGTGAGACCTCAAAAGAAGTTGTAATTGTTTCCCCAGCGAAATAATTACAAATCAAACATGTCAAGTTAATATTACACCTTTGATATACCCCTACTTTTAAGTTAACATTATACCTCTAACAGTGACTTCTTTCAATATACCAACGGATAAAATTTCAACTTGTCAATCGTCTTCAATAGGATGACAAGTCTAGCAAATTGCTCAAATCGCAAAATCAATCTCTCGGTCAAGTTATCACTACACCTCTAACCAAAATTGCTCATATCATAATATAAATTCCTATTAAGTTAACACTACACCTATGACAGTGGTTCTCTCGATTTTCTCACCGAAAACGAGACATTCGATGCTAAATTAATATCACACTTCTAGCATCCATTTCATTGTTAAGTTAAATACTATACCTATGACAATGATTCTCCCTTAAGCTTTCTTATCAAGGCCGAGATGCTAAATGCTAAGTTAATATCACACCTCTAGCATTCACCACACCGTTAAGTTAATAATAAACCTATGATAGTGATTTTCTCAGTTTTCTCAATAAAAACGAGATCTCTTTGATGCTAAGTTAAATCACACCTCTAGCATTCATTTTCTTGTCAAGTTAATATTACACCTCTGACAATTCAATTTGCTTTTATTTGCAAATCCTAACCCGTCACATTAACATTACACCTCTGATAGTAAAAATTTCTATAAATCTCCTGTAGATTTAATTTCACTTGTAATTCTCTTCAATAGAATAGCAAGCCCACAAAAATCGTTCAAATCATGAATGCAGCTTTTGTTATGTTCAAAATCATACCTCTAACAGTAACCTTTTCAAATTCCTCAAATGGGGTTTTTGAACTTTGAGTTGCTATGTTAATCGTCACCTCTAGCAAGTCAAAAGTAATCGCTTTCATTTGACTGATTTTCATAATACATAAGGAAAGTCAAGATAAAGATGAAGGCGAAATATCACTTTTATTTATATCAAAATTTAAAAAGTGATACAAACGCTCTCTTATTCAATAAGATAGAAGTGTTATAAAAAGGAGTACAAAAAGTCACTCTTGCTCAGTGAAGATTATACTCGCTCCTTGAAACGTTGGAGATCCTTTAAGCATGCATTTTCAACTGTGGCCATAAATAGTAGGTCCACTTCCTCTCCTCTTGAGAACAATGACGTTTCTTGAGGTCGAAATACAATGGGACATCCTGATTCCACCCGACCAACTGGTGTGAAAGTCTTCCTCCCTAACAAGGCCGTAATCCTTCACTTAATGGAAGATCTCACCACCAGAAAGTCATCTAATGAGAATGGGTTCTTCGTCGCTATCACTTTCTTGAGTAAGATTGGTGAAGGGAGGAACTCGAGACCATACTGATCCCCCTACTTCATTGATGCCATCTCTGAAGAGAAGCTTTCACTTCCTGAATGACTGCTAATCGAATGAACTTGCTAGAATGCAACCGCCTTCCACAGGCTAAAGGAGACAGTGAAGTCAGCACCATTGATATAGCTGATGCCTGCAAAAAGAGAAAACCCAAGGGTTAATCTTGCAAAGACGAAAACATGGCAAGATGCTTGGGTGCGAAGCTCAACATGAGGCCCACTTCTAATGGTTGAAACGCGAGACTCTAATGAATCCCGCATTTGAAATCCAGACTTAAAAAATTTTCTAAGTCTGGAAGCTCAAGCGCAAATCTAATAAATGGAATCCGCGTTTAATATCTCAGGATGCGAAGTTCGCTACGCTCGTGTCTAAGATATCAAAACACTAAACTCGTTAGGGCGTGAAAATTGCATAAAAAATATTGGGATTCAGAAGTCACCAAATCCACATTCTACCCATTAACGTGAGAGTCGTGTTTGCAAATCAAGTAGGGACTCATGAATTCTAAATCGACTATCCAACTTTAAAAGAAGCTTCGGAAGCTTCAAAAAGAAATTAAGAGACGTGTCTCTTCATGATTCAACGATAGCAAGAACTTCAAAAAGAAGTTAAGAGACAATGTCTCTTCATGATCAGTAATAGCAAAGCTTCAAGAAGACGATGTCTAGCCATATGCGACAATGGCGAAAGCCATTTCCTACCGGAAGAAAGGATCTTTTGACAGAAAATGCCATCTATTAGGATGCGGCAACAAGGATGTCAGAGACTTTGGGGTCACTTGATAATGATAATCTTCAAAAAAGATTAAGAGAATGCATTAAAATTTAGGCTAGATCCCTATAACGCTCCAATCCCGCGTGTACGGGGACGTTATGGCGACGTACATACGAAGGGCGGAGATATACAGCTACAAGTACATACGCTAAGCCTCAGTACAGGAAATAGCCTCCAATATACAAGAGTTACAGCATTAAATAAGTACAAGAATACCTGTAGAAAGAGGTTAGTGATCATAACAAATATGAAAATAGGGATAAATAAGATAACAGAAACAAATCACAAAAATACCTACGAATGTCTCGATGATGAGTCTCCTATGTGAATCCAATGAACTATCTGACAATACGATAACTCGGATCTCCAATCTGGGCACACAAACCCAAGGTCATCAGAAAACGACTAAGTGAGTGGTAAAATGAAGGAAATAGTAATATTTACTATAGTAGTACAATCACGATAATATATAATATCCATCAATACCTAGTATGTTATAGCAATATTATTTATCAGTACTACAAAATCATCATTACCTAGCATGTTATTCGTCTGTATATAAATAATACTATGACGGTGTCCTTGGGAAACATGAATAATCTTACTAGTCCTTGATAGTTGTCTCACATGTATCATTGGCCATCACTAGTCCTTGGTTCAAGAGCGTTTCAAAGCATGACCCATATGTAACTCATCACATCCCAACTCAACAAAAGAAGTGCAAGCTACACTTAAACCAGCAAAACCAAAGGTAAACATGGAGTAAAATAATGTTAGCTTGTTAGAGAGTTAGGAAGTTAGAGTGTTGGATCCATCATCATGAGCCATCAATGGCTCTTGCAAGAGCAAGGCCAAATAGAGGCTATTAGATTCATGTGGATTATCAAGTAAGAAGTTAGACTAGTTAGTGGTTAGTATTTAGTTGTCATGAGAGAAAAGATTAGCTAAACATATAAAAGGGATTAAAGAGAAGAAAATAAAGAGAGGTAAAGAGAGAATCTTTCATAGATTGTCACCTTCTATTACAAGAACTCTTGCTTTTCCAACCATATACCACTCTCTCTCCTATTACAAGATCTACAAGAAATAAAAAATACAAAGGAAGAAGAAGAACTAACCTAAACTAAACTATCCTAAACTACAACATGGAAAGAAACTACACTACTCTCTGGATATCTCCAACTGAAGAACCCTAGGGGGTATATATAGGCACCAGGGGAAAGGGGGCCAGGGGCAAATCCTGGCCCAAAGCACGGGCCCGGCCGTGCCCGTGCCTGTGCGACCGTGGAAACGTGGCCCAAGCCACGTTTTCATGGCACTTCTACGGCCGCGCGCGCGGTGCCTGATACCGCGCACTGTCGCGTCTATCCCCTGTCGGTTGCAGGTCTTGGTTTCTGGAAATTAGCCCCCAGTTTTGATAAAACAGCCCTCCAAAGTCAATGGCTATTCATGTAGGTTTTTAATCACCAATTAAATTGTAATTTTGGGTCTTCATATTCATTTCATGCCATGGACCTAGAAACATGCAAGAGAGGTATTATTAGCAGAATTTAATAATAAATAAATGTGAAGATGTGGTATGAAATATACAGTTTTAGAGACTATCACACTACCTCGTCCCCTGTAGTGGGACAAACAATGGATCCAGACATCCACCTGACAAGATCTAATCGGCCGTCAAGTCTTCCCCATACCCAAGTTCTCTTTATTATCTTTAACTATACAGTATATTAGGAATAAGTACAGTACATGGTACATATAACACGCTAACATGACATGAGCTCTGTTGATAATATGAAACAAGATAATGGGAAACGGGAAACAATAGATGTGGGATTCTAGAGGTGGCCCCCGTGGCTTGGATCCACGTGGCACTTAGTTCCACACATCGCATATCAAAAGCTCACGTATCCAGTAATGGGAATATCAGTAACGGAAAATAATTATGCAACAGGAATACATGAATATACATGCAACAATAAGACATGCAATATGAACAGTGATCTATATGACAAGAATATAGAAACAATACATGCATGTGTAACAGTGATGTGTAAACATGATATAACTATTTACTGAGCATCCATGTAATGATGCGAACAATATATGAAATGACGGTATTCTGTGAATTGGTGTATCTGTGTACTAGTGGGATATGAATAAGAAATAATAGTGAACATGAGAGGAGGAGGAGGAGGAAGAAGAAGAAGAAGAAGAAGAAGGGAAAGAAAAGGAGAGAGAAGAGGTGGCGCCCAGGGGGGCCTGTGGCACGTTGGCGCCTGGTCAGGGATGCCAGCCACCAGTGGTGCGATAGCCTGCCGGCAGTAAGGCCGGCGGCGGTCTAGCCTCCTAGGCTGAGAGCAAAGAGAGTCAGGGAGAGAGAGAGATAGTGAGAGGAGAGAAAGAGGGGGGAGAGAGAGTGTTAGGGTGAGAATTAGAGAGAGGGAGAGAGATTTTTAAAAATAGGAGAGAGATATGGCGGTGGGTAAGACAGTGTAAAAAAGGTGGTGGAGAGCCGTCTGGAAGAAAGGAGAAGAAAAGGAAAGATTATAAAAATAATATTTTATTATTATTTTATTGGGCCAATATTGGAATAGCTCCGAACGGTTCCCAAAAATTATAAAAAATAGAGAATATTATCCTGAGACTTAATATGAAAACGGTTTGAAGAAATTGAGTCTGGTTTGCAAATTAAAAATCTTGAAAGATTTCGCCGGTACTGGGCGACACCAGTGTGGCCGGATTTTGGAATAATTCAGAAAAATCTCCAAAAATACCTTAACATAGAAAATATGATTCTAAGACACAATGTGAAAACAAATTCTCAATATTCAACTCCATTTGTAAATTAAAAATTGTAGATCCGATTAATCGGTATCGGTCGACACCGACTACGGAGATTTTCTAAAATAATTCAGAAAAATTCTAGAAAATTCTGAAAAATCTAAAATATTAGAAAATAATATCTGAAACTGAAATTGGCTCAATCTGACTAGTAGAAAGGTCAAATCAATTTTTACGTCGTATCGAGTACTGATACTGTGATACGTACATTAGGGATTAGGAGGTTACAATCCCAGAACTCAGAAAGTTCTTCAGAACACACACTTGAGGAAGCGGATAGTTAAAATGAATGACTGTTAAGAGACTCTTAGCCTATTTATAGGCTCTCAATGTCCTTAATTAGTGCAAACTGGACATGATGATAAAGAAATAGTCCCTACTAGACTGGAAGGTGAGACTTGGTTATCTGTCGGTTCAGAGGTCGCGACGATGTAACCGATTAAAAAGCCACCAAGCTTAAAATTTTGTCATTCAGAGGTGACGAACTGGACATGATGATAAAGAAATAGTCCCTACTGGACTGGAAGGTGAGACTTGGCTATCTGTCGGTTCAGAGGTCGCGATGACGTAACCGATTGAGAAGCCACTAAGCTTAAATTTTTGTCATTCACAGGTGACGAACTGGACATGATGATAAAGAAATAGTCCCTACTAGACTGAAAGGTGAGACCTAGCTATCTATCGGCTCAGAGGTCGCAATGACGTAACCAATTGAGAAGCCACCAAGCTCAAAATTTTGTCATTCAGAGGTGACGAACTGGACATGATGACAAAGAAATAGTCCCTACTAGACTGGAAGGTGAGACTTGGCTACCTGTCAGTTCAGAGGCGCGATGATGTAACCAATTGAAAAGCACCAAGCTCAAAATTTTGTCATTCAGAGGTGACGAACTGGACATGATGACAAAGAAATCATTCCACTGGGGGGAAATAAGACTTAATTATTAACTCCATGGGGATTTTGTTATCTCCTTTGGATATTATTTGGAAGAAATTGTCAGAGGTATACTGTTAACGTGACAACCAGAAAAGTTTACAGAGGATTGATTATTAGAAACCCACTGGGGAGTTAGGACATGAATCCCATAAGAGATTACATGTCAGAGGTGATCGTTAACGTGACAAAAGAACTCCGCTGGAATTTGTAAAGCAACTTGCCAGAGGTGTGATGTTAACTTAACAAGAATTTATTTACTGTTAGAGGTGCTTGAACATAACAGTAATTTGAGTGGACCTGACGTTCTGTTAAAGAGAACGACAAGCGGGGTTTATTCACTGGGATATTGGCTTTATCCGTTGGGGAGTAGATTATAGTCTTGCTAGCAGAGGTTTAGTGTTAACATGATAGGTTAGACTCATCATTTTACAAAGGAGATGAATACCTTTATATGTGGTCTTACCATTCCATGGATGGGAATTGGCAGGTGATTTTAGAGAGGGAATCAAATGGGAACAGGTCCTTTAGGATTTTTAGCAAATCCTCAGCCGTCAATGGGTTTGATATGCCTTTACCAACTACCGTTTGAGTCGGGCTAGCCATGCTATTTCCCTTAGCATGATGAGTTGTCGAGGACTTATGTTGGGCTTAAAGGCCAACATTTTCCTCTATCCTTGACTGCGGAATCAAATGGGAATAGGTCCCTTAGGATTTTTAGCAAATCCTCAGCTGTCAACGGATTTGGTATGTCTTTACCAACACCCGTTTGAGTCGGGCTAGCCATGCTATTCCCCTCAGCATGATGAGTTGTCGAGGACTTATGTTGGGCTTAAAGGCCAACATTTTCCTTTATCCTTAATCGTTAGAGGTATTGAATTATTTGGTTACTATATTCATAACCTTGATTCTTGTTTGAAACGACCAGTGTACGATCAGCTCGATATTGGTTTATAGTTGTATGATTTTGTTTAGAGAAAGAGAGGAGTACTCCTGCATATCTTGGATCTAAAGGTCTTGATCAGAGGTGTAATATTAACTTGCTCATGAGAAGGATCCTATCAAGGATAATACTTCTTTAAAAATCTGCCGTTATCAGCATCATGAGTAAATCACCATCTAAAGTCATAAGGCGATATGCCCCGTTTGAGTAGACTATTTCTATTACAAACGGTCCTTCACATTTGGGCTGAAATTTGCCTTTGGTTTTGTGCGTCATGGTCATCGGTTGTCTGACGGCTAAAACCAAATCTCCTTTCTGGAAGACTCTTTGCTTGACCTTCTTATTGAAGGCTCTTGAGATTCGGGCTTGATACAACTCAATGTGTTGCTGAGCTTGTAACCGCTTCTCATCTAGGGCTTCGAGCTCTTGAAGATGCAACCGATCATTGTTCTCTAATGTCATCTTAGTCATTAAAGCGACTCGCAATGATAGCATCTGGATTTCTAATGGTATGACTGCTTCACACCCGTATACCAAGGAAAAAGGCGTATTGCTTGTGGGGGTCCGAACCGCGGTTCGGTAGGCCCAAAGACATTCACTAAGCTTCTCAATCCAGTCTCGCTTATTCGAGGAAATGAACTTTTTGAGTAGCTTAATGATTGTCTTGTTGAATGCTTCCGCCAAGCCATTAGCGGCAGGATTATAAGCAGTTGAAGCCATATTTTGAATTCCGTACTTATCGCAAAACCGGCAGAACACCTGACTCACGAATTGGGGACCGTTATCGTAGATGATCCGCCTAGGGACACCAAATCGATGGATGACATGGTGTTTGATGAAATTAACCATGTTAGAAGTTTTAACATCAACCAGTGGTATAGCTTCTGCCCACTTTGAAAAGTAATCGGTTATCGCTAGGATAAACCGGTGTCCTTTTGTTGAAGAAGGGCTGATTGGCCCTACGACATCGATTCCCCATGCTTCAAATTGCCATGAAGCAACAGTTGGATGGAGCAACTTCGTGGGCTGATGTATGAAGTCTGCATGGATTTGACAGGCTTTACACCTTCGTGCATATTGGATGGCATCGGCTATTATGGTTGGCCAATAATATCCAAGCCTGTGCAATCGATCTTTAAGTTTTGGACCTGGCTGATGAGCTCCGCATGCCGTCGTGCGCTTCTTTAAGCACTTCTTGTGCTTCTAAATTAGAAAGGCAACGGAGGAGGACACCGTCATATGAACATCAGTAAAGTGTCTTCAGAGTTAGATCATAGTAAAAGCGGAGAGACCTATGCCTGATAGATGTCGCATCTTTAGCGTCGTCTAATAGCAAACCATGCAGAGCATAGTCGATGAGGGGAAACCGCCAATCTCTCGGTTCAAGATCTATTGAGATATTATAAACCACTCTGGTTCTCAACATATGTTTAGAGCAGACAAGGTATCGAATCGCGACTGTCAGGTGATACTCGGTGTCGACTAGTAGGGCTAGCGTTATTGCTAATGCAGCCAGAGCATCCGCCTTAGTATTCTGAGATCGAGATACGTGCCCGATGTAAAAGCCATCAAACAGATTAGCCATTTTCGATGACTGCGTGATAATAAGGTGCCAAATCTTCATGACGGACCTCATATTTGCCTTTAACCTGATTGATAATCAGTTTTGAATCACCATAAGCTTCAAGGTAGCGTACCCCCATTTCGTGAGCGAGCTGAAGGCCAATAAGTAGAGCATTGTATTCAACCACATTGTTGGAGCATGATTCCGTCAGAGAAAATGCTCTAGGAAGGACATGATTTTGTGGAGAGATAAACATAATCCCCACACCGGTAATGATCCTGCCTTTAGGGCCTACTCGTGATGCTCCATCGAAGAACATCTGCTAGACTTCATCCTCAGAAGTTGTATTAGATTCAAAGGCTTCATCTGGAATGTCTTCATGAAGTTTTGAGCTTTCTGGGACTGGATGAGCAGCTAAGAACTCTGCAAGTGTCTGGCCTTTAACCGCCTTCTGAGGGACAAAGAGCATGTCGTACTGAGACAAAAGAAGCACCCACTTAGCTAATTTTGAATTTAATGATCCTGGTTTCATCATGAGAAGACGCAAAGGGTTCACTCTGGAAATGACATGTATGGTTTGGCCAACCAAATAATGTCGTGTCTTCTGAATAGTAAAGACAAGAGCTAAGCATTCTTTCTCAATAGGATTATAGTGAGATTTTACCCCTATCAGAGTCCTGCTCAGATAATAAATAGCTTATTCGTGCCCATTGTCGTCTTTTTGAGCAAGCAGGGCACAAAGAGAATGGTCCATAGCTTTCACATAAAGCAGGAACGGTTTCCCTGATGTGGGAGCTACTATGACTGGAGGTTTTGTAAGATATCTTTTGATATCTTCATAAGCTTCTTGACAAGCTTGATCCCATACAAAAGAAACATCCTTTTTCATGAGTTGGGTGAACGGTTGACAGCGGCCTGAGAGATTTGCGATAAATCTTCTGATATAAGTCAGTCTACCTTGCAAGCATGTAAGTTCTTTGAGATTCCTAGATGGACACATGCTTTGAATGGCTTTGACTTTGTCCGGGTCAAGATGAATTCTTTTTGATGTAACAATAAATCCAAGGAATTTGCCACTCGAAACCCCAAGAAGGATTTTGTCAGATTCATTTTCAGTTGATGAGCCTGCATTATGTCGAACATCGTTCTCAAGTCACGAAGATGGTCATTCTTATTGCGGCTTTTTACAGCAATGTCGTCGACATAACATTCTACTGTTTTTCGGAGATGATCGCAGAAAATTGTATTCATTTTCCGCTGATAGGTTTCTCCCGCGTTCTTTAATCCAAAGGGCATCACGGTGTAGTAGTATACCCCCAATGGCATCCAGAACGAAGTATGCTTCTCGTCCTCAGGATACATCTTAATCTGATTGTACCCTAAAAAGCCGTCCATGAAAGACATTCTTTCGAATCCACAGGTATTGTAAATCATGACATCGGTGATGGGTAGTGAGAATTCGTCTTTAGGACAGGCTGTATTGAGGTCACAGTAGTCAATGCAGATCTGTATTTTTTCATTCTTCTTGAGAACATGAACGATATTAGCAACCCAATCTGGGTGTTGTTCCTCCCATATGAAGCCGCATGTAATGAGCTTATGAACTTCGACCTCAATAGTCTCCATAATGTTCGAACGAAACCAGCGTTGCTACTGCTTGGCTGGCTTGGCATCAGGTCTGATGTTCAAACGATGCATGGCTACTTGTGGATCAAGTCCGGGCATGTCTCCGTAGCTCCATGCAAAGACATCTACATACTTCTTTATAAGTATCATCAGCTCTTCTCTTTCATCGAGTGACAAGCTTTCACTTATAAAGATGGGCCTAGGGTGATCTTGACTACCCAAGTTGACCTGAATCACCTTGTCTTTAGTAGGAGGTTCGCGTTGTTCGAATCGCTTTTCCCATTGGAGATCCAATTGCTAAGCCCATGGTTCCTCATCAATAACTTCTGCTCGCTCCAATTGGTCACTTGAAGTCATATTAACGGTGAGATTTTCGAACATCATTCCCACACTGACATCTGAGTCCCATTCGAAGGAAGAGGCAGAGTGTGATGGGATCGGTTTGTCATCCTTTGACTGAAAGGTTGCTGGTGGTGTAGGCGTAACGTATCCCAATCCCTTGCGTGTGTTATCATAGTAATTTGCAGGTTTCCCTCTTGGCATGAAATTTCGCTGAAAACCACGTCTTCCTTTTTTGAAATTCAGGCCCCTTCCCATGCTTCAGGTTGTATCCCATTTTCTTCATCATACGGTGCACTGGTCACGCATAATGGAAAAATTGTGAGGTGTCTGAGTCTGAACTTGAATCCACTGCTGTAGACCTTTGCATTTGGGCTTTACCCAATATTATTGGTAATTGACCATCTTTGGATGGAGGAACCACTAAAACAGCTCCTTCTATAAATTCTACGGGTGCACTAGATGCACTTGGTTAATGTAAATGCATGTGCAGAGAGCTATCCGTAATGGATTCAACACTCACAGGATAATCAAAGGAAATATTATCATTAATTACCCATTCGCCCTCATCTTCAGAAGGAGTGTTACATTGGGGATTATTAAGACATGTTACAAGCGGCTCACCGATTCAAAGGGCTGGCATGTCTGCTTTAGACTCTGAATCCGCCTCATTGCCGCTATCATCATCGTCCGGCAGTGATTCTTTTGATGTTTCACTGATCTCTTGATATAGGAGAGCGTCAGTAAAGTAATTTTTCACCCCTTTGAATGGTCGCTTCTCAGCGAAGACAGTTCGTACTGTCGTATCATCTTCAACATATTTGAAGCACTGATGCAGAGTGGAGGGGACAATCTAGTTAGCGTGGATCCACGGTCGTCCTAGTAACAAGTTGTACGACATGTCAGCTGATTGGTCGCTAATATTGCATATTTAATATCATATGTCCATACTTATTATAGAATAAAAGCCTGCATTGTCCTAATTAATTGTTTGATTTATTTGCAGGCCCAATCTTTAAGGAGTTGAAGAGAAATGAGCCCAAAGCCCACCAAAATTCTGAATTAAATCAGAATTAATTCGCACCAAGTAAATCAGGGCAAAATCAAGAGGTGGAAAACCGATTGAGAAGAATCCTCTCAGAATCGATCGGTTAAAGCCAAGAATCCAAGGCCATTTCGTCAGAATCCGGGACTCAAACTGACAAACAACTCCAGATATAGTCAGAAGGCCAAACCAGCGCGACCCACCAACAGGGTGTGGCCACCTGGCCACACCCTAGCCGCGGAAACGCGGCAATAGCCGCGTTTCCGCGGCAATCTTGGGGAGTTAGGGGTAGCGTTTGCTCCCCCGATCTCCCCGGGATCCTGGTTGTTGGGTTTATGCCTATAAAAGGCCTGTACTTGCGCTGAAAATTGGACGCCAATGCAGAGTTAGGATTTTAGACTAGTTTTTCCATTTTGTAGTTTAGTTTTTACTTTTATGTAACTTGTATGTAGCTTAGGTTAGATGATGATTCATGTAAGTAAGAGAGAGAGGCATATGTTGAGAGTGACACCGATGTACCCTCCTCCTTTCTTTCATTGCTTCAAGCAATAAAGGTAAACTTTTATTTATGTTCGTTTCTTTACTTTTATTTTCTTTTGTTGTGCTTTCCTCTTCCTCTTTCTACTTTACCTTGGTTGTATTTGTTGAGTCTACAAGTGAATTCCAAAGCAAGTATAACTAAGCTACGTGAGAGCCAGCGATAGTTCATGAAGACGTTCTCCTCTTCCAAGCTCCGCATCACTTCGTTCTTGATATGCTTGACGATATAATGTGCACGGGGACTGAGCTCGAGTTTATGATCTATGCGTTGAACGCCTCCGAAGCAAAAAGGTAGAACTTGCAAAAGGTTTCCAAGTAAGTCATCAATCAACCTAGGTAAGTATTTCTTCACTTTTCTTTCTTTCTTTTCTTTTACTTCTTTAGTATAGATCACCACCTCCTCCAACTCTTTCTTCTCCACTTCATTGTACATAGTCGCTTTTCATTATTTTTCTGATTTTTTTCCACCTTCTTCATCTTTCATTTCCTTCTAACTTTAACATAATTTTCTTTTTCTTAACTTAAAAACAGAGAAGAACTCTCGTTTGGTTTTTATAACGATTTCAATAAAACTGTAAACGCTCCTATCGCAAAACCCTCCTTGTGGATCACGACCCGCATAGCCACTTGCTATAGCGGAAGAATTGAGCACTTGCACATCTTCTTTCTTAAGTTCTATAATTCCGTATTTTTTGTGCAGGTTTAGCCTCAATCAAATTTTGGCGCCGTTGCCGGGGAGGGTAACATGTTTTTTATTGTAATCTGAATTTTTTTTTGAAATTTTTTTAGAACTAAACGAATTTTCTTCTCTGTTGCAGGTTACACGGCAATCAAAGCAGGAAATTAATATTGCAGTGACATATAAGTGGCCTTGGGCCTCTGCTCTAGAAAGCAGAGACCAAGGGCCCTCTGAATTGCCGCGTTTCCACGGCAAAAGCCGCGGATCCGCGGCAAGGACGAGTTGACTACTAACAGGTTTTTGCAGGGCTGCTTGCTTTGCAAATTCTAGTTCTCTGCAATTCTTTATTTCCTATATGCCATCACATAAGCCTGCTAAATAATCAACAGTAAAACGTTTGTTGCAAAAGTTAAAAATTGATTAGACGTTTGCATTTTAGGCACGCGTTTTTTTCAATTCATTTATTTTTACTGTTGAAGAGTGCTGGAGCAAGGTACGTATGCATTGCATTTAGCATAGGACTCACTTCTTGGTTGATTTATATCGCTTTGAGTGAATCTTACATATCTTGTACACTTGCACAAAAATTATTTTAAGGGCACTAACCCATAACAAGATAAGGTAGGGATTTAATCACCCTTCCTTAGCCCAAAAATCAGAATCCAAGCACTCACTAACCCAAGCCTAACTTAAAATGAGTAGACGTTGACCCTAGGGACATCTCGGACTCAATTAGGAGATTATCCTAAGGGGGAAAGGTGTTGGAACTTGACTCTTGCCAAATCAGTGTCTAGGAAAGGGATTAAGGGCCGAAAGCCCGAAGGTTGGTGGTTATTTAATTAAGGAACGTCTTTTGACGGAAAACCTCCCACCAACCTTGCCCTGACCTGGCTGATTAGCTTGTGGTCAAGGTCTACATTAAACCTCCCGTGGACAGTCTAACCAGTTAGGAGTCGTCTAGGTCTAGGTCTACCCTAACTTAGGTTAGAATTTTTTTCTTTCTTGTTTGTTTATTTGTTTGTTTTTCTTTCTTTTTGTTTGTATTCCATTGTGTGATATGGCTTATAATAATAATTTTTTCAACTATAATAATAATCCATATTACACATCAAACTCTTTTTCGGATATTACCAACCCGGCATATCATGACTTTAACCAACCTAGTTTGCCGGATTGGTCTTATCCGAATCAATATAATCCATGTCCCCCATCATATGACTATAATTTCCATAACGATTTCAACTCTTCACAGAGACAGTGGGGATTCACTTACCCCGAGTCAAATTTTCAACCAAATTATCCCCCTTCTCCACCTAGTCCACAATATTTACAAGAGTCATACTCAGTTCCACCAGTCCAAAATAGAAGACCATCAATTTTGGAAATGAGTATGCGTGAGTCCAAACACAAATCCCAAAATCTGATGGACTCACAATTTAACTACCACTTCCAAGACAACTCTTCATCTTTTCATCAAAACAATGAACCCATCAATTATGAAAAGATGCTTGAAGCCATGACTCATGCTCAAAATGCTAGAAATCGTGACATAGATATGATGGTCGAATCTCTACGTTCTCACCGTTTGACCAGTTCTGATGTCACTAACCATCCTGTTAGAGTCGAAGAGTCATGTAGTCTTGAAAATCAAGATTCCATTTCAGAACAACCACTTGAACTTGCCCAAACTCCAAATTTTGAAAAAGATCTTGACAGTTTAGCAAGTTTTCCTTTTCCTAAAATAGAACTTGAAAATGAATATGATCTTGAACCCCAACTTAGTGATTCAATTCTACTTCCTGGTTCAATTATGACTCAGGTATCTTCACCTGATTTCGTTCTTTTCCCCGAGTCAACGTTGGATCCGGTGCCTATTCATCATGAAATTGAATCCCCCGTCTTTGAGGATCATATTGAACTTGACCAATTATACAATTTTGAAAGTCCTATTGACAAATTGGCAAGTTCTCAATTTTTTGATATTGAACTCAATGAGATATGTGACCTAGATTCTCAGATCTGTGATCCAGTTCAACTTTCTGAATCAATATTGACTCCTGTTGTGTTACCAAACTTGAGTAATATTTTAGAGTCAGTTTTGATTCCTCCACCTATCATTCCTGAACTGGAATCACCCATATTAGGTCACATTCCATTGTTGAAAAATACATGTGGACTTGAATTTCAACTTCTTGACTTGGACCCTATTCCTGAACCAAATTCGACTCTTGAACCTTTACTTGACTTAAGTTACCTTCCTGAGTCGGTATTCGTTCCTGTACTTCCTGATTCCAAGTCAATCATTCTATCATTTCATACTCCTTTCTGGGACGAGGTGGTTGACAAATTTGACTCCGAAATCAATTATGGAATATGGAAATTAGATGGGGTAAAATTTTTAATAAAAATTCTTCAGGGATTTATCTTTTTAATGGGTTATATTAAAGATATTTCTGGTGGGTTCCTCTGAGACCCAAGAAAAGTTGATTGGGCCGCGTTTCGTGGACCAATCAGACCACCACCGGAACCACCACCTTAAGGTAACCATTTTCCTTCCCTTTCTTCTTTTTCATGCATCTATGCATTAATTCATACATTGAGGACAATGCATGAGATAGGTGTGGGGGAGGGTCTAACATAACTTTTCTTTTTCTTTAAAATAAAAAAATTTAACATTTTTCTTTACTTTTAAAAACTTTTTGAAAAATAGAAACAATATTTTGACTTATTTTTGTAAGAAATTAAGTTAATTTTAAGGAATAGAAAAATCCAAATTAAGATTTCTTATACTTGGTCAAAATAAGATTATTTGTTTGATTTTTAGAGTTAGGAAGATAATTTGTCAAAGTAATTTGTTCTTGATCTTTACCTTGATGAAATATGCACACTTCATACACTTACACACTTAGGGTTCAAAAACAAAGATTCTTATGCCTTATAAAAAAATATATATAAAAAAAATAAATAAATCTAATTATTGATTAGCTAGGTGCTTTGGCCTAAGCAAGCCTTAGTATTTATGCGAAAGATAATTAGATAAGTTTGAAAAAAATTAAAAAGAAAAAAAAAAGATAAACAAATCTAATTATTGATTAGCTAGGTGCTTTGGCCTAAGCAAGCCTTAGTATTTATGCGAAAGATGATTAGATAAGTTTGAAAAGAAAAATCCTCTGATTAAGCTGGGTATTTGTGCCTAATAAAACATAAGTATTCACGCCTAAAAGAGATTCATATAATAAAATCCTTTGTTTTGTGGCCTAGTTTGCTCGAGTCCTTAAGTCCTTGGGGGTGTTTTCTCACATGGTGCCCTAAGACCGTTTGGTTTGGGAGTCATCGATTAGAGGCTCGTTACATGGGCAGATTAGAAAGCCTAATAAAACTAAGGAATAATACCAAAAAAAATAAAAAAATAAAAAAATATATATATAAATAAATAAGGCATAAGAGTTAGAGTTAATGAACCCTTAGTCAAAATTTTCACATTCACAAGGTACATATGACTTAGGGTAAAGTAATAGACTAGATGAGAAGCACAATTTGACTCCTTACTTTGATTGATAACAAATTTTTGAATAGAGACTAAGTTTAGGAATGAAAAATTCGGCTTTCCTATAACTTATAGATTGCTTAGATCTTACAATCATATTTCAAATATTTTTCTCTTTCAAAATGCTTTTCGAAAATACTAACTCTTTATTTTTCTTTCTTTATGGATTTTGTGGGTGTAATCCGCTGAAAACCCTCACGAGACAAAACTCGTCCTCTAGGGGGAACCTAGAGGTTTAATGGCTTGTTGCACATGCTCAGTGCAATCGCGTGACCTGCGAAAGTGGTCTAATAATCCTTAGTATAGTTTAGTTGTTTTGCTCGAGGACGAGCAAAAGATAGGTATGGGGGTGTGATTGGTCGCTAATATTGCATATTTAATATCATATGTCCATACTTATTATAGAATAAAAGCCTGCATTGTCCTAATTAATTGTTTGATTTATTTGCAGGCCCAATCTTTAAGGAGTTGAAGAGAAATGAGCCCAAAGCCCACCAAAATTCTGAATTAAATCAGAATTAATTCGCACCAAGTAAATCAGGGCAAAATCAAGAGGTGGAAAACCGGTTGAGAAGAATCCTCTCAGAATCGATCGGTTAAAGCCAAGAATCCAAGGCCATTTCGTCAGAATCCGGGACTCAAACTGACAAACCAACTCCAGATATAGTCAGAAGGCCAAACCAGCGCGACCCACCAACAGGGTGTGGCCACCTGGCCACACCCTAGCCGCGGAAACGCGGCAATAGCCGCGTTTCCGCGGCAATCTTGGGGAGTTAGGGGGAGCGTTTGCTCCCCCGATCTCCCCGGGATCCTGGTTGTTGGGTTTATGCCTATAAAAGGCCTGTACTTGCGCTGAAAATTGGACGCCAATGCAGAGTTAGGATTTTAGACTAGTTTTTCCATTTTATAGTTTAGTTTTTACTTTTATGTAACTTGTATGTAGCTTAGGTTAGATGATGATTCATGTAAGTAAGAAAGAGAGGCATATGTTGAGAGTGACACCGATGTACCCTCCTCCTTTCTTTCATTGTTTCAAGCAATAAAGGTAAACTTTTATTTATGTTCATTTCTTTACTTTTATTTTCTTTTGTTGTGCTTTCCTCTTCCTCTTTCTACTTTACCTTGGTTGTATTTGTTGAGTCTACAAGTGAATTCCAAAGCAAGTATAACTAAGCTACGTGAGAGCCAGCGATAGTTCATGAAGACGTTCTCCTCTTCCAAGCTCCGCATCACTTCGTTCTTGATATGCTTGACGATATAATGTGCACGGGGACTGAGCTCGAGTTTATGATCTATGCATTGAACGCCTCCGAAGCAAAAAGGTAGAACTTGCAAAAGGTTTCCAAGTAAGTCATCAATCAACCTAGGTAAGTATTTCTTCACTTTTCTTTCTTTCTTTTCTTTTACTTCTTTATTATAGATCACCACCTCCTCCAACTCTTTCTTCTCCACTTCATTGTACATAGTCGCTTTTCATTGTTTTTCTGATTTTTTTCCACCTTCTTCATCTTTCATTTCCTTCTAACTTTAACATAATTTTCTTTTTCTTAACTTAAAAACAGAGAAGAACTCTCGTTTGGTTTTTATAACGATTTCAAAAAAACTGTAAACGCTTCTATCGCAAAACCCTCCTTGTGGATCACGACCCGCATAGCCACTTGCTATAGCGGAAGAATTGAGCACTTGCACATCTTCTTTCTTAAGTTCTATAATACCGTATTTTTTGTGCAGGTTTAGTCTCAATCATCAGCGTCAATGACATAGCACGTCACTTCTGACTTCAGGCTCCCTATTAGGCAACGGAGTCGAATCTTCCCAAGCGGATGACTACTTCTTGCATTAAAACCATATATTGTTGCAGTGATTGCGGACAACCTATATAGTGGTATGCCGAGGAAGTAGAGGAGCCTTTTAGGGATGATACTGAGTGCAGACCCCGGATCAACTTATACCAATGCATGTCGAACCGATGTATCCGGTGTAGTACAAAGGTTGATCGTGCATGTTATCCTTGAGAAGCATATCCTCCGCTGTGAAGGTAATAGCAGGTATCTTTGACTGCACATGATGGCATTTGGGGCAACAAGACTGAGCGTCATCTATAGGGATTTCAGGCATATATGTCAGTAATGATTCCGAGTTAGCCAGTGCATCCCTGAGTGCCTCCTTTGTCTCTTTCGTCTCGTGTATGGTAATACGAGCTGGGATATTAGCCAACTGGGCCAATATGTTAAAACGAAAGGGCATGTTAAACCCTGGGCCTGAAGGCTTCTTCAGAATATGGTCGAACAGACTTCTTTTTGCTTCTCTTTTCCCGTCGTCAGGAGCGGAGCTGGTGTGGAAATTTGTACTGACATCGTCTGTTGTTGTGTCTCGTCAGTAGCTTTCTTATACTGTTTTAAGTATGATTTTCTAGATCGAGTACCTGTCGGCTGAGGTACGTCAGCCTGCGTCGTGCAAGCGTGCTATTCCCCTTCAAATCGCTGAGAGAAGCTGCTGTGAGATTGCCATCTCCGGCAGGATGGAAATAACATTACAAGATTTGCCCTTCGACTTGGATTTCTTTGAATCCCATTGTTCATCTTGGACAAGGTCTGGATATATCCACATGATTTCCTCTGTCTCCAGTGTCAAGGGAACAAGACCCTTATTTTCTTGAGTTTTAGCTGAAGGATGCTTTACTTCCAACCGTGGCGCAGGGATCGGACAGGTCCCGTCAGGAACTGTGATTTTCGTGGTTTTGTTGAACTCGAGGGTCACCATATTTGCAGTGATTTTCTTTTGCTCTGACTTCAGAGTTAGGACTCCGGCATCGACCAAAGCATGAATCTTGTCCTTGAGGACAAAGCATTCATTAGTAGGATGATGAACCATCCTATGAAAGAGGCAATAGTTAGGATCGTTCGTGCGTCCTATTTCATTAAGACGCTGAGCATCTGGTAGCTTCAACTTGTTCGCTTTGTGGAGTAAATGGAATATTGGGACAACCTGTTCGTCCTTAAAGGAGTACTGTTTTGAAGGAAAATTAGACTCCTGATTATTGAAGCTGCTCTTCTTGGCCTTCGAATGAACATTCCCCGATAATTCGATGGACATAGTCTCTTTCCCTTTAGCTTGGGAAGACTGTGCCATGTCGCCGCGTCCCTTAGTATTCATACCCCATTTGCCTTTAGGGGTGGATGGCTCAAACTTTTTAGCCGACTTTTCGGCTATCTCTGCTTGCTCGACTAGTTCTTTTCAGGTATGGGCTTTGACAGCACCCATGGGAATTTCTACTTGGTCTAAGAAGTTATTATAGGCTGTCCAAAAGTTACTGGAGGACAAGCCATTGAAAAGCAAAGTTTCAAGCTCTAGACGCGAGGGACTAACACCCGCGTCTCAGCATCAAGGCGCGTTGGCTCGACACCCGCGTCTCAGCATCAAGGCGCGTTGGCTCGACACCCGCGTCTCAGCGTCAAGGCGCGTTGTCTCGACACCCGCGTCTCAGCGTCAAGGCGCGTTGGCTCGACACCCGCGTCTCAGCGTCAAGGCGCGTTGGCTCGACACCCGCGTCTCAGTATCAAGGCGCGTTGGCTCGACACCCGCGTCTCAGCATCAAGGCGCGTTGGCTTGAAACCCGCGTCTCAGTTATAACCGCCTTGGTTAAGGGACCAATCACTGCCCACATGTGAGGGAAATCAGCCCCCATCGTGGCATGTCTTTAGCAGGCACGTGGGTTAGTTACCGCCCATGTAGCGAGGAAGTTGGCCCTCATCGTGGAGCGTTTTCAGGGGGCACGTTCACCCCTAGGACCTCTATAAATAGCCTCATTTACTATGAGGTCGGGGCAATCAAAGATCATTAACAAGGAGGAGAGATCGGAGAGAATCAATACGGGAATCGAGAAATCAGCAATCGGCAATCAGAAGGAGAGAAGAAGCAGATCAACTCTTCAGCAAGTTCGCTACGTACGAGCTAGCCTTCGCCTACCTCCTCTTTTAGAGTTTTGGCAGACGGAGCTGTGTCACTCTTTCTACCGGCCGAAGAGGAGATCCCTGAAGGACGGTCATCTGGTCAACGGAGAACAAGATTCACTCTCCACCGCCACACGAAGAACCCAGCCTTAAACAAAGGGGGAATTCAAGATTCAATATTCTCCCTCCCTTGTAACCGGAAGGATCATTCTTGTTGTAATCTTTTTCATTTGATTCAAGGAAAACTTTTACGGCAATTCACTGTCTCCCTCTTTCCCGGGTCATACAAGAGATGGCGACTCCGCTGGGGACAAACGCTTGTCACTGAGGAGCAAATAGTGGCGCAAGATGACGTCCACTATAAGGGAAAAATGGTCGAATCGCTCGTTGTCGAGTTCGACCAGGCGAAGTACGAAGAGTTTCTCTCTTCCGGCTCTAAGAGCCCAAAGACCCGCGTCTGCCGCCGGGTCTCGACGGGGAATGGCCTCGAGGCCCAATCCATGGCTTTCTCGAACTCCCCTGCTGCCGACTGTGCCAAGCAAGGTACCCGCGCCAACGCCTCTCAGAAGGCCCGCGTGGTCCCAGGCACACCTGCCTTTGCGACCAACCGCGTCGCACAGAACACCCGCGTCAGCGTCTCTCAGGAGACCCGCGTGGTCAAAATCCCTGATGTTCAACATTAGGATGTTGTTGGTCTCTCTCCACCTCCTTGACGCAATCGAAACGCCGGGCGTCGACAGAGGAGACGTGCGCGTCAGCTGCAAGTTGGAACCGTTGGTTGTCCAACTGAGGCTGGACGCGACGTACAATCTCGCGCCTTGCCCGCACCGCGTCCAGTACGTGAAGTTCACGTTTGGCGTCCCAAACGCGAGATTCCTTCAGTTAGGTCCTCCGAGGACCAACTCATCAAACGCCAAGGTGAGACCTCTGCGCCTCGTCAAGCGCAAGAGGCACGAGCCCATAGGCGTGGGGCCCAGCAGCCCATCCTCTCTCAAGTGTCTCTGCCCAGACGCACCAGGCAGCAATACGAGACTCGCGTTTCATCTCAGCAGAGACGCCAGACGCGCTTACATAGCCGCGTCGCGAGAACCGCGTCCCTGAAGCCCGCGTCCAGGCTGCGCAGCACATGGATGCCTCCCGTCTTCGACATTGCGAGGTTAATCTTTTCAATCCCCCTCCCATGGATTTGAGGGATTATCTGACGAAGAAAAGAAGTGCCAATCAGGCCACTTCGTCGTGTTGCTGCCAACGGCTCATCCATATGCTCACTGAGTGCCGTTGCGGATCAGGCGTGCACCAGCAGTCTTTAGTCAGACAGCTGACCCTGATTCCTCCGTCAGCTAAAAGAAGACGCTCCCACAGAAGGAGAACCTTCTCTGACGTTGAGTACCCGGAGCTCACTGCGAACATGACAAGCAGGAGTAAGGGAAAGCAACTTGCAGTCAGCTCAGACGACTCTGAGTCTGACTCTGAACCGGAAGGAGTATATCGACACACTCGCACCCGGACTGGGGCCATTCCCCCAATTGATTATAATGCCTTAGCCTGTGGCATTAATGATTCTCACTCCGCTATAGCGGAATCAAGGGCTTCGAACTCTTCCGTCGAGAAGGAGACCTCCGCCTACATGACAGGCGCTCCTGAGGAGACGACTAAACGTTTGGAGCAGATCCAGAAGGCGCAAATGGATATGATTCTTGCTCAACAGGAATCTATCAACTCCCTCAAGCAGGCGATTGCACAGCTGCTCGAAGACAGGAGGAGGTCCCCTCCTAAAAAGTCAAAGGGCAAAGGGAAAAAGGGAGAAAGCTCATCTTTCGAACCTTCTGAGGAGACGCGGCGATCTACCTCCGGCTCGTCCAAGTCCTCGTCGCAAGTAAAAGGCGACCAAGACCAGGGAAAGGCTCATGTTAAAAGAATGAGTCAACTGGAGCGACGCCTCGAGGCCCTTGCCAATCGCAAAGACCTCCAAGAAGTAGGAGTGGTCCGGCCCTACCCGGCTGAATGGGACTTGGTTCCGTACCCGCCCAAGTTCAAAGCTCCAACTCTTCAAGCCTTTGATGGGAAGGGGTCACCCAACCAACACATCTACTACTTCAAATCCCAAACCGGGAATGTAGTAGATAATGACGCCATCCTGGCACGCCTGTTCATCGGCACCCTGAAAGGGTTGGCCTTTGAATGGTTTATGAAGCTCCCAGAAGGTTCTATCAAGAACTGGGGCGATTTGGAGAAGCTGTTCTTAACACGCTTCTTCGAGGATGACTCCGAGGTCACGATGCCAACCCTTTTGGCTACCAAACAGCGAAAAGGGGAGTCCGTCAAATCTTTCGTGGAAAGATTTCGGAACATGGCACTCCGGTGTCCAAGCGGTATGACCCAGGCCACCCTGGTGGAAACATGCCGCCACAATCTCCAAACCTCGCTCCTTGCTCAAATAGGAGTTGCTGAAAGCCGCACCTGGAAGCAATTAGTCCAACAAGGTGAACAGGCTGAGGAGATTGTTGCCCGCGTCAGAGCGGAGGAAGGTAAGCCTAGGCCGGAAAGGGCGACAAGGCGTGCGCCAGATACATCCCTCCAAACAAAGCGGAAGGATAATTTGGCAACGGAGACCAAATCTCTCGCCAAACCTCAATCAGGCAAGGCGAGTGGCTCTTCAAGCCAGCCACGCGCCAACAAGCAATATTCCTTCAAGAAAGAACATGTCGATTCGCTCTTTAAACTACTCAACAAGAGCAACCGACTGAAGCTCCCTGAAGCTCGACGCCCAGAGGAGGTCGGCAAGACCGACAATCCCAACTACTGCATGTATCACAGGATGTTGGGACACCCCACCAAAAGCTGTTACGTCTTCAAGGACATCCTTCAGGCTCTGATTGACGCGAAGGTGTTAAAGCTCCGACCAGAGCAGAAGAAGGTGACGGCTAATGTGACGTCGGTTCTCCAGTTCGGGAGACAACCTCCAACGCCTGCGGGGGTGACTCCTGTTCCGAAAGGAGAGCTGAGAGTGGTCAACACAGACCCTCACCAGCAGCATGAGAAAGGCTTGGTACCCGTCCCTACACCTCAAGGGGAAATCATGTGGGTCCACCCTGACCTTGTCAATGAGCAGCAATGAACTACTGTGACCAACAGGAAATCCAAAGGCAAGGCAAAAGCCTCATCCTGCAATGTAGTGGGTGCCTCCTCTCGAGAAGCAGAGACTGATATCCCTTCACTGACCGACTCAGAGGAGGAAACGATAGTCTTGGCCGCAGAGCCCAACCAACCGATGGCGGGAACCCGTTCAGGACAGGCGTACTTGAAACAGTACGACGAGACGGCGATAGCCCCTCCACAACCAATTGCGGAGCCAGTCAGGCCCTCCACAAAGCCACCTGTGGAAAAGCAGAAGGCGACTCGATTTTCTCGAGCCCTTCAAAAGGGCATCGCGGAAGGATCTACGGCACCTTACCGCTTTGATGTCCTGGCTCAGTTGGCCAATATTCCGGCACGCATTACCTTGTATGAACTTCTTAGACTATCAAAGTCGACCAGGGAAGCTCTGCAAGAAGCTCTGGCAAATGCTGAGGTCTTCATGACCCAGGTGCCTAAGGAGGAAGATGTAGAGGATTGCCTCCACACCTCCCAGAATGCCCCCTGCATCACCTTCACGGCAGATGATATGCAGGTGAAAGGGAAGCATGATCGACCCCTGTACTTCACAGGGTATATTGGATCGTCCGAGGTAAACTGCATCCAGGTAAATCCAGGGTCCGCGTTGAGCATCATGCCTCACCGGGTCATGCAACATCTCGGCATTCCTACCCATCGTTTGAGCCCCACCCAGACGACTATCTATGGGTTCAATGCCAACCAGACCCGTCCGATGGGGAAGATTAAGCTCAGGTGTCAGATTGGAAGTCTCAAGTCGGAAGTGACATGCTACATCATCGACGCGGACACTTCCTACAATCTATTGCTGGGACGACCGTGGATCCACCGCAACTCCATCGTTCCCTCCACTCTCCACCAAGTCATGAAGTACATTGACGGGAGTGGAAATGTGCAGACGTTGATCGCCGAAAGGCATCCGTTCAAAGGGGTCGAGAATTATTTCACCGACTCTTTGCTGTACCAAGATCCGGTGGAGACGGATGAAACCCCACAACCAGAGGAGCCAGACTCTGGTAATGAGGCTGACACTGAGCCTGAGAAAGAAGAGTGCCTGTGGGAGTTAGAACCACTTGTAACGGGCACTAATAAACCCGATGTCGATAATACCACCGATGATGTAGGCGGTTGGTATATTAATGAAGATTTAGATTTTGCGTATTTTTCTGTGTGTGCTTCTGATTCAATACCATCAGATACTAGCACTGATATAGATGACGATCTCTGGTCGGCAATGGGTGCCTTAACATCATTGCATGTACCAGTGAAATCGTCCTTCGAGACATACCAAGACAATGGTAATGCGCAAGAATCCATATTTATGGTTCCAGCAAGACGGAAAGGCCAAAAATCAATTCTTTTTGGGCGAATCTCGTCTGAACCAACGCCCCGCAAAGAATTGGAAGGCGAGGAAGAATCCCCTCAGTTCGGTCATTACGAACCAAAAGCGCTCAAGATAATGAGATCCATGGGGTACGACCTGACCAACAAACCCGGGTTGAACTTCGCCAAAGGAAGGAGGACGTTGCTTCAATCCTTTGTGCCAAAAGGGAAAGCCCCCGATTATTATCATCAGACACGCCGGGGGTTGGGCTATGTATCAACTCCGGTCCCATCAGCCTCCGATTCTCAAGGATCGTCGATCAACGATTACTCTTCGGACACATCATCTTGGGAGTCAGATGTCAGTGTCGGCAACATCTTCAAGGAACTTTCAGTGAATATGGTTTCGACAAACTACTTGGAAGATGAAAATGAAGAAATGATCCAATCCGATACAGATCCTTGGATCAAACATTTAAATACTCTTTGGGATACCCGCTTTGAACAGCGCGAGCCACCCACAGAAGACAAGGTTGTTCAGATCAACCTAGGAGATGAGGCTAACCCAAAGCCCATCTTCATAAGTAACGGCCTGTCACCTTCGGAGAAGAAAGATCTAATATCTCTTGTACAAGAGTATATAGATGTCTTCGCCTGAAATTATGAGGATATGCCAGGACTTGATCCTCAAGTGGCCATGCACTGCCTCAACATCAATCCGGACGTAAAACCTGTCAAACAACAGCAGCGGCGGTTCCGTCCAGAGATAATGGAGGCAATTCAATCAGAAGTCAGAAAACTTATTGATTCTGGCTTCATCAGGGAAGAACAACATCCCGACTGGGTAGCCAACATTGTCCCCGTCGCCAAGAAGAACGGGAAGATCCGGATTTGCATCGACTTCCGTGATCTAAACGAGGCTTGTCCCAAAGACGAATTCCCATTGCCAATCACAGATGTCATGATTGACAATACTTGTGGATTCGAACGAATGTCCTTCATGGATGGATTCTCAGGATACAATCAAATCAAAATGTATCCTGATGACGAAAAGCATACTTCCTTCAGAACTCCTCTAGGGGTATATTGCTACACCGTCATGCCCTTCGGACTGAAAAACGCAGGAGCAACATACCAAAGGGCCATGAACGCCATTTTCCATCAGCAAATGCGCAAAACGGTGGAATGTTATGTTGATGACATCGCGGTAAAAAGCCGCACTAAAGGTGATCACATAGCGGACCTGAAGGTAGTCTTCGACATCATGCGGGCTCATCAATTGAAGATGAATCCCACAAAATCCTTCCTGGGGGTGGCCAGTGGCAAATTCTTAGGATTTGTTGTAACATCCACCGGAATTCACTTGGACCCGGAAAAGGTTCGCGCTATCCAGGAGATGCAACCTCCGAGAAATCTCAAAGAACTCAGAGGATTGCAAGGACGATTGGCATACATCCGCAGGTTCATCTCAAACCTTTCCGGAAGATGCCAACCTTTCGCTAAGCTGATGAAGAAGGGTGTCTCATTCACTTGGGATAACGCTTGCCAACAAGCGTTCGAGGAAATCAAGCAATACCTCACTCAATTGAAAAACACCTAGAGGGGGGGTGAATAGGTGTAAGTGCTAATCTAATAAACTAAATGCAAACTAAGTGCGCTAAATGCGGAAGCTAATGCAAATCTTGCAACACACTTAATACAATCCAACAAGTGTAGCCGAATTCCCCTTGCGAGGCTCTGAACTAACTCCTCTTGATTCCCCTAGATATGGGTTGAGGCGCTATGTGAAGCTCTTGTTGGATGAGTATAGGTGATGCACAAACACACAAGCAATTCAAGCAATGTGCACACACAATCAAGCCAAGCAATCAAGGATATAGCAATATGAACTAATGCAAGGCAATAAGAAATATGCTCAACACAAGCAAGTATGATATGAGATGAAGTATGATGCTTTGCACAAAGTAAATGAGAGAGAGTTAGAGAGACAATGGGAGCAATCGCAAACACCAAGATTTGTTTCGAGGTTCGAGCACCTTGCTCTACATCCCCGCCTACACCACCGTGTAGGATTTCCACTATCTCAACTCCCACCGAGGGAACCTCTACCAAAGAGGATTTCTTACAACTCTAGGAGTACCAAACTCCTCTCTCAAACAACCACCTCACAACCGAGGGGTAAGGCCCGTAGCCAATACAACAACCAATCCACACACCTCTACCGAAGAGGCTCACAACCAAACACTATCACCTCTACCTAAGAGGGATCCACAACACAATCACTCGATCACCTCTACCTAAGAGGGATTCACAAGTATAAGGGTGTTTACAACAATGAGGTTTACAACAAACAACCTCAAACACTTCTTTTCTTTTTCTCTTATCTTTTTCCACAAAAAAACAAGATCCTAATAGTTTAGGATAGAAGATAGCTCAAGTGTGGAATCAAAGTGTTTTTGGAAACAAGCAACAAAGAAAAACTACTTGGGAAATCTCTTGTAGAAGATAGAAAAAGCAAATCAATACAATCTCCCAAAACCCTAGCTTTCTTTGATTTTCCAAAAACCCAAAACAAATAGAGATGAGAAGTTTAAAGCCCAAAAACTCTTTTTAAAACTCTTTTAAACACTTCAGAAAACTGAAAATTTTTCTCTTAGAAAACTTGACCAAAATCCCCAAAGAGATGGGGTTTATATAGCCCCTATACAAAACTAGCCGTTAGGCTGAGTTGGCAGTCTGACAGACTGCCGGTCGACCGGTCCGGTCGACCGCCAATGGTCAAAAATGTGACCGTTGGGCAATAGCGGTCGACCGGCCCGGTCGACCGAAACAACCTGAGAGCAGAACTCTCATCTCGGTCGACCGGCCCGGTCGACCGTCCCAGAGACTCCAAAACGTGCACAGACTTGTGCACGTCGGTCGACCGTCCCGGTCGACCGGCCTATGGTGCGGTCGACCGGTCCGGTCGACCGACTTGGCCTGTCAGCCAGTCCTCAGTTCTGCACAGATACGGGATTTGAAAATAGGTCTTTTCACTCAATAAAAGTCCCATAAATTCACAGTAAATCTAAAAAATAGTTTTAATCACAATAAAAACTGTTTTTCTAAAAATATGTTTTTCTAAAACTTGTTTTATCATTTTACTTTGATAACCAAACTTGTGATAAAAATTTCAAGACATATATCAATCATATCAATTCATTTTTGTGTCTTGCCAATTTTATCAAAAACAAAACTTGTATTTTATCAAACTAGAATTTTCCAAAACATGAATAGGATAGTCAAAATAAGTTTGTCTAGCAAGTTTAAAGCATGTATGTATATCTAGAACATATCTAATATACATAGGTATAAGGTAAACTTGTTTTGATCTATTATTCATGAAAACCAAAAACCAAATCATGAAACGTGTGTGTTTTATGCACTTGAGCATATCAACTAAACTAAGCTTTACAAATATGGATGTAAAACACAAACTCTAAACTAGATACCTAAGTCTTCTTGACGATCTTCATCTTCAAGTAGACTTGCTCCAAAACTCCGTGATTCTCCAAGTGCAAAGGTATGATCTTTAAGCTTTGGCACCGGAATCATCATGAATAGCTTCTAATCATCTTGTTGAAGCTAATCACCAACCTAATATCCTGTTAATGATCTGAAACTTAGAAACACAAGAATATTAGTAAACATAACTACATGAGTGTTGATCATCATCAAAACTAGAGTGGAAGGCCATTGGGCCAACAATCTCCCCCTTTTTGATGATGACAAAACTCATGGAGTTATATTTGCATGGATTAAAGTTAAGCTTCAAAGAAGCTCCCCCTTAACTCATGCATAGGGATAAACAATAAATATATGCAATGAATATTAAACATGAAACATGCATATGCATAAACAATAAATGGTTCTAGATATCAAATGAAATTTTCAAAACAAGATAAGCTCTAGATACCAATTACAAAGCAAACTCTATATATCAATTAAACTTAATATTCTTGAGATTAAAACATAATATATGCATTTAAAACATAATATATGCATATAAAATATAAGCATGCATATAAAACACAAATACTTCTCCCCTTTTTTGTCAATCATCAACAAAGGGGTAAACAATCAAAACCATAGATAAAATGAGGGGTAAAAATCTTTCCCTTTTTGTCAATCAAAACGATGCAAACAATGTTCTCCCCCTTTTTGTCTAAAACAAAAAAAACAAAGTCAATAAGGGGTGACTACAAACATGATATCAATTAGAAAATATGTCAATGAAGCATCTTGATACCAATAAACAAGGATCAATATATGTTATATGCTATATACATTCATGAAGAGGAAGACGCTAAGTTAGCTTCCCTACACATATGCATTACATGAAGAAGGGATGACAAGCCCTAACTCACATAACACATATTATGTAATGCATAAGAGGAGATGTGAAGCTCCCCCTACACACGTATATCATATAAAGAAGAGTTGTCAAGCTCCTCAATTTATAATATACTCAACATGAATCTATATGTAAGAGAGATGTTAAGCTCTCCTTGCATATAGGAAATACAAATCAAAACTTTGAATATTTTCTTTAAACAAAATTTTGAAAATACCAATTGTAATTAAACATAACAAATTACCAATTGTAAAACAACATAACAAATTTTGAATGTCTAAACACAAATTTTGATACCAATTGTAAGAATATATTTCATTTTGAAAATATATAAACAAATTTGATGTTGATATCATATGTTCAAAATAACAACTTTTAATTATAAAGAGTGGGAGTACAAATACCAATTGAAATACAAAATCAAATTTTCTCCCCCTTTATGAAATACAAACTAAAGTCATGCATAGTCTTGATAACAATTTAAAAGTAATCAATTTAAACAAAATTGAAACTCAAGCACTAGCATAAACACAAACATATATATGTATGAAAGATAGATACCAATAGAAATTGATATACTTGGAATTTAAAGCATACATACATACAAAACATATATGAGCATACAAGAAGATCAAAATGATACCAATTGAAAGAGTTCAATGATACCAATTGACATAACAATAAGTTCAAGTGTATACATCATATTATCTACCACCCAATCATAATTCAAGTTTTAAAGATTTTCAATTTAGGGCATACATGAATATGATCTCCCATCCTACCGCCCTTAGAAGGTAGGGGTTTTCAAAGATAGATTTGAAAATGTAGTTTTGTTTGAAAATCACTACCAAAATGAAGAACACCGCAACTAATTAAATGGAAAACTTGTTAACTAGCACGAAATCCTTCAAGTAAGGAATAAAACAAAATTGAAATTCACATGATAATCATCACTCTAACCAATAAAACATAACTCATGAGAAACAAAACATGAGCAATAGATATGAGTGTACAAATAATATGTGAAGATCATAATCATGAAAAATATTTCATTAAGCTCAATTATTCCTTAAAACATAATTCCATCAAAAACATGAAAAAATCATATAAAACTCCTTTTTAATCTTCAAGGCATATGTATGTCTAATACAAGCTAAAATATACATACATATCCAAAACTCAACGAGTCCACTAAATGTATATTCATGAAGGCACGTGGCTCAAAAAGGATACTCATGTATAGTCAATAGTTTGGATAAGATGGACATATACATGAAGTTAAATATTGACACAATAAACATGACAATCATGAAAACATGAAAAGCATGAAAAGTATGATAATTTAGCTTTTCATTAAAACAATTTGATACCAATTCTTTTCAAGGTATATGTATGATTTGTCAACACAAGAAGTATACATACATATCCCTTAAATACACTTTGAGTCCATAATAGATATTTGCATGAAAGGCAAATGACTCAAGGGGTATACATGTATATCTTCAAGTTTGGCAAAATACACATATACATGAAATGAAAACTCATAAAAACAAATATCAAAAATGGAATACAAGTTTAAAATGTATGAATCATCAAAACTAGACTATACTAGCACATCTAATGGGAACAAGCAAGCATTCAATCCCAAACATATATAGATTTGTTTGTGGCCCATTCTATGTACAAGTATATAACTAGTCTTAATGAAAACTAACACTTAAACATATATTCAAAACATTAAGCATCAAAACAAATATAGAAGTCATCATGATAAAGCTAAAACATGATTACTATGTAAATTCACATGTATTAGATTCATGATGTACACTATAGCTTAAACAAAAGTGAGAACACTAAGTATGATTCAAATAAGCATGTGTGTCTCAAATACTATACATGTATGTCAAGGATCTAATAAACATGGAATGAACATACTAATCCATAGACATCAAAAACATGCTATAAACAATGAATATTAAAAAACATGTAAACAATAAATGGGAGTAGGATTGTTACCAAAAAACGAAGAAGCAACTCTCCTTGTCTCCAAAACTTGGTGGTCCTCTCCACCAACTCTTCCCTTGAAAGTGATGCATCCAATAGATTTCCTTTAAGTCCGGAACGCATCCACTCCAAGGTGTCATCACTCTCACGTCATGTGAGAGCCCACACCTACATCAAAAACAATAGGAGGGGTGGTCTTTGGTACCCATATCTTCTTGGGTCCATGGGGGTTAGTACCTTCTCTAACCCAAACAAAATTCTTTGCTAAATTAGGAGTATGTAATCTATCATAACAAAATTTAGCAAGGTGGCCCTTACGTCCACAATGTGTACATGAGTACACATGAGCATACATGTGATGATGGTGTCCGTGTGAAGCATGTGTATGCCGTGATGGGTGTGCATGCATAAAGGATGGAACTTGTTTCTTTCGAACCAAGGTTTCCAACCGTGTGTGGTTCATGGCACATTGGCTCATAGTGGAGCCCAAACAATCTACTCTCTTCTTTAACATACAAATATCATCATTGATCCTAGAAGAAGAGGTACATGCATTAGGTAGACTAGATGAAGAAGCTACACTAGCATGGCAAACATGAGAATCAATCTTATTTTGCAAAACAATATTTTTCTCTAAGCAAACATTTAAATCATTGGAAATAGAAATGATTTTGTTTTTCAAAACAACATTCTCTTTTAAAACAAAATCAACTCTAGAAGACAAGTTTTCATTTTTCTTTAAAATAGCATGGCAATCATTTTTAGACTTTAAAAATTCATTTTCTTTAAGTGCAAGTTCCAATTGAGATCTCAATGAATCCCTTTCATTATAGACCTCAACCTTCTCTTGCAAAACATTGTCAAGTCTAGCATGCAAACACTTATTTTCTTTTTCAATTTCTAGACTTTTCTTTTTCAAAATCTTATATTTTTCAATTAACTTTTCACATACTATTGAAAGTTCTTCATTTAGAGCATGGGGATCAACAATATCATTACTAGAAGAACTAGCATCATCATCACTATCTAAGTGGGGTTCCGAATGTACCTCAAGGGAGTCATTCTCTTGGACCATATAGCATTGTTGTGGCTCGGATTCTCCACTAGATTCCTCTTCTTGTTGGATTTGGACTTGAAGCTTGGAGGTGTTGGTGGTTGTTGTCAACTTGTTCCACACTGCAAAAGCGGAATCAAGATTAGAAACACGTAAAAGATATTCTTTAGGTAAAGTGCTTCTAATGGCCTCTAGGGCTTGTGCATTGGCCCCTATATGATTGCAATCACCAAGATAACATCTCTTGGTGGCGGCAAGAAAGACATGCAAACCTAGGGTTTTTAGGTACATGGACATCCTATACTTCCAAATATCAATGTTGGAAGGATCATAGCTAGGTGGGGTCATGAAATCCATGGTATAAACTAGATGTGTGCAAACAAGCAAATGCAAATGAGATTAGCAAGCAAATGGATCTCTCCTAGGATGTTAAGCCTAAGTATCAGGAGCACTAGCTCTGATACCAATTGAAAAACACCTAGAGGGGGGTGAATAGGTGTAAGTGCTAATCTAATAAACTAAATGCAAACTAAGTGCGCTAAATGCGGAAGCTAATGCAAATCTTGCAACACACTTAATACAATCCAACAAGTGTAGCCGAATTCCCCTTGCGAGGCTCTGGACTAACTCCTCTTGATTCCCCTAGATATGGGTTGAGGCGCTATGTGAAGCTCTTGTTGGATGAGTATAGGTGATGCACAAACACACAAGCAATTCAAGCAATGTGCACACACAATCAAGCCAAGCAATCAAGGATATAGCAATATGAACTAATGCAAGGCAATAAGAAATATGCTCAACACAAGCAAGTATGATATGAGATGAAGTATGATGCTTTGCACAAAGTAAATGAGAGAGAGTTAGAGAGACAATGGGAGCAATCGCAAACACCAAGATTTGTTTCGAGGTTCGAGCACCTTGCTCTACATCCCCGCCTACACCACCGTGTAGGATTTCCACTATCTCAACTCCCACCGAGGGAACCTCTACCAAAGAGGATTTCTTACAACTCTAGGAGTACCAAACTCCTCTCTCAAACAACCACCTCACAACCGAGGGCTAAGGCCCGTAGCCAATACAACAACCAATCCACACACCTCTACCGAAGAGGCTCACAACCAAACACTATCACCTCTACCTAAGAGGGATCCACAACACAATCACTCGATCACCTCTACCGAAGAGGGATTCACAAGTATAAGGGTGTTTACAACAATGAGGTTTACAACAAACAACCTCAAACACTTCTCTTTCTTTTTCTCTTATCTTTTTCCACAAAAAAACAAGATCCTAATAGTTTAGGATAGAAGATAGCTCAAGTGTGGAATCAAAGTGTTTTTGGAAACAAGCAACAAAGAAAAACTACTTGGGAAATCTCTTGTAGAAGATAGAAAAAGCAAATCAATACAATCTCCCAAAACCCTAGCTTTCTTTGATTTTCCAAAAACCCAAAACAAATAGAGATGAGAAGTTTAAAGCCCAAAAACTCTTTTTAAAACTCTTTTAAACACTTCAGAAAACTGAAAATTTTTCTCTTAGAAAACTTGACCAAAATCCCCAAAGAGATGGGGTTTATATAGCCCCTATACAAAACTAGCCGTTAGGCTGAGTTGGCAGTCTGACAGACTGCCGGTCGACCGGTCCGGTCGACCGCCAACGGTCAAAAATGTGACCGTTGGGCAATAGCGGTCGACCGGCCCGGTCGACCGTCCCAGAGACTCCAAAATGTGCACAGACTTGTACACGTCGGTCGACCGTCCCGGTCGACCGGCCTATGGTGCGGTCGACCGGTCCGGTCGACCGACTTGGCCTGTCAGCCAGTCCTCAGTTCTGCACAGATACGGGATTTGAAAATAGGTCTTTTCACTCAATAAAAATCCCATAAATTCACAGTAAATCTAAAAAATAGTTTTAATCACAATAAAAATGAGAAGTATAAAGCCCAAAAACTTCTTTTTAAAAACCTTTTTAAACTCTTCAGAAAACCAGAAATTTTTTCTCTTAAAAACCTTAGCCAAAAACCCCAAAGTGATGGAGTTTATATAGGCCAAACAGAAAACTAGCCGTTAGAGCTGAGCTGGCAGCTCTGACAGGCGTCGTTCGACCGGCCCGGTCGACCGCCAACGGTCAGAAATATGACCGTTGGGCACTAGCGGTCGACCGGCCCGGTCGACCGAAACATCCTGAGAGTTGAACTCTCAACTCGGTCGACCGGTCCGGTCGACCGACTACAATGTGTAGCCAGCGTGCACGTCTGTGCACATCGGTCGACCGACCCGGTCGACCGGCCACTTGGTGCGGTCGACCTGTCCGGTCGACCGAACTGGCCTGGCAGGCACAGTGCAGAACTGCACAGATACGGGATTTGAAAATAGGTCTTTTCACTCAATAAAAATCCCATAAATTCACAGTAAATCTAAAAAATAGTTTTAATCACAATAAAAACTGTTTTTCTAAAAATATGTTTTTCTAAAACTTGTTTTATCATTTTACTTTGATAACCAAACTTGTGATAAAAATTTCAAGACATATATCAATCATATCAATTCATTTTTGTGTCTTGCCAATTTTATCAAAAACAAAACTTGTATTTTATCAAACTAGAATTTTCCAAAACATGAATAGGATAGTCAAAATAAGTTTGTCTAGCAAGTTTAAAGCATGTATGTATATCTAGAACATATCTAATATACATAGGTATAAGGTAAACTTGTTTTGATCTATTATTCATGAAAACCAAAAACCAAATCATGAAACGTGTGTGTTTTGTGCACTTGAGCATATCAACTAAACTAAGCTTTACAAATATGGATCTAAAACACAAACTCTAAACTAGATACCTAAGTCTTCTTGACGATCTTCATCTTCAAGTAGACTTGCTCCAAAACTCCGTGATTCTCCAAGTGCAAAGGTATGATCTTTAAGCTTTGGCACCGGAATCATCATGAATAGCTTCTAATCATCTTGTTGAAGCTAATCACCAACCTAATATCCTGTTAATGATCTGAAACTTAGAAACACAAGAATATTAGTAAACATAACTACATGAGTGTTGATCATCATCAAAACTAGAGTGGAAGGCCATTGGGCCAACACACTCAACCGCCAGTCCTTGCAGCTCCAGTAGCCGGAAAGCCGTTTCTGGTGTACGTCCGAGCAATGGATCATTCTTTGGGAGCTCTACTAGCTCAGAATGACGATCAGGGACGTGAGCAAGCAATCTACTATCTGAGTAGAACAATGATCGGAGCCGAACATCGGTATAACCCGATCGAGAAGGAATGTTTGGCACTAGTGTTCGCTATCCAGAAGATGCGACACTATCTGGTAGGCCAAACTATAAACGTCATATCAAAAATCAACCCCCTGAGGTTACTTATGACTAAACCTTCATCGCTAAATGGCCGACTGGCAAAATGGGCCATATTGCTCTCCCAATATGAGATGTGCTTTCTACCACAAAAGGCCATTAAGGGACAAGCAGTTGCGAATTTCCTAGCTGAGCACCCAGATCCGAGGGCAGCCAAAGTCTACGAGGATCTCCCAGATGAAGTTGCTGAAGTCTGCCTGACTCAGACATCGTTCAAAAGTCAAGTCTGGCAACTTTTCTTCGACGGTGCATCAAGAACAAGCCCGAAGGGACACTTAGTAGCAGGGGTGGGGGTAGTACTCGTATCCCCACAAAATTATGTGATTCCCCGAGCTGTCTCATTAACTGAGCCTTGTTCCAACAATGTGGCGGAGTACAACGCTCTTTTGATTGGGATGCAATTCGCCGACGAGATTGGCGTTAAAAATCTCGAGGCATACGGCGACTCCAAGCTCATCGTCAGTCAAGTTCGCGGGGAGTACGAAGTCAGACATGAAGACTTAGTACCCTATTACAACGCGACTATCCGCATGGCCGAGGGGTTTACAAGCTTCTACATCGACCATGTACCGCGCAGGCAAAATGCGCACGCAGATGCACTCGCATCCCTGGCTGCCTCCTTAGCTCTTCCAGCTGGAGCAATGGAGAAGATATTCGTCTACAGCCACGACCTGTATTGCCCGAGAAATGCTCTCGAGGATTATCAGGAGTCAACGGGAGGTCGTCACTGCGAAGAAGCACTTGAAGTATCAACCGGTCCAGAGCTTAAAGACTGGCGATTCCCCTATATAGACTACGTCTTATACGACATCCTGCCTGAAGACACCAAAGAGGCGGCTGCCATTCGAAGGAAAGCCCCCAAATTCTATTATAATGCGATTACGCGAACATTGTATCGTCGATCGCATGACGGGATCTTGCTCGGTGCCTCTCACCAAAGGAGGCTCAAGAGGTATTGAAAGAAGCCCACGACGGCATGTGTGGAGCCCATCAACCTGGCCCAAAACTGGCACATCGACTCCAAAGATTGGGTTACTACTGGCCCAAGATGATTGCCGATGCCGTCACTTATGCCAAGAGATGTCACGCCTGCCAAGTGCACGGCGATTTCATCCATCAAGCACCAGGGTACCTCCACTCTACGGCCTCTACCTGGCCATTTGAAATGTGGGGCATGGACGTGGTTGGTCCTATCAGTCCACCATCGTCAAAAGGACATCGGTTCATTTTGGCAATAACCGATTACTTCTCCAAATGGGCCGAAGCCATCCCTTTGAAGCAGGTCAAATCGTCGAACGTGATCAAATTCGTGAAACACCATGTTATTTATCGTTTCGGCGTACCTCGGCGAATTATCTACGACAATGGGCCCCAGTTCATTAGCCAGGCTTTCCAGAGATTCTGTGCCAAGTTCAGAATCCAGAGTGTGTCCTCAACGGCATACTATCCTGCCGCTAATGGCCTCGCAGAAGCTTTCAACAAGACTATTGGCAAGCTTCTCAAAAAGTTCGTCTCGAAAAGTCAACGAGACTGGGACGACAAATTGGGTGAATGCTTATGGGCTTACCGCACAACTTTGCGAACCCCAACTAAAGCTACGCCATTTTCTTTGGTCTATGGGTGCGAAGCCGTACTCCCGCTAGAGATCCAAATTCCATCTCTACGCGTCGCCTTGACAGCGGAGATGACAACCGAGGAGAAGCATCGACAGCGACTCCAAGAACTGGAGGCCTTAGATGATAAGCATCTGCAGGCCCAACAGCAAATCGAGCTCTTCCAAGCTCGAATTACCAGAGCCTTCAACAAGAAAGTTAAAATGCGAACTTTCAAGAAAGGCGATCTTGTCTTAGCCGTCAGAAGACCCATGGTAATGACGCACAAGACAAAAGGAAAATTCCAACCCAAATGGGAAGGACCATTTGTAGTTGAGTCAGTCTACTCAAATGGGTCATATCGCCTCATAACCCTGAATGGCGATACACTTATGATGCCAATCAATGGCAGGTTCCTGAAGAAATACTATCCTTAAATGGTATTCTCCTGTTGATCAAGTTAAAAATATACCTCTGATCAAAACAAGAAGAGCTTCTTCATCAATATCGACGCCTTCGACGGCTAAGGATAGAAGAAAATGTTGGCCTCTAAGCCAACATAAGTCTTCGACAACTCATCATGCTGAGGGGAATAGCATGGCTAGCCCAACTCAAACGGTAGTTGGTAAAGGCACCTCAAACCTGTTGACAGCTGAGGATTTGCTAAAAATCCTAAGGGACACGTTCCCATTTGATCCGACGCCTCCGACGGCTGAGGATAGAGGAAAATGTTGGCTTTTAAGTCCAACATAAGTCTTCGACAACTCATCATGCTGAGGGGAATAGCATGGCTAGCCCAACTCAAACGGTGGTTGGTAAAGGCACCTCAAATCCGTTGATAGCTGAGGGTTTGCTAAAAATCCTAAAGTGGACTTGGCTCCACTCTTTCCTCCAAAATCCCCTACCAATTCTCATCCACAGAATGGTAGGTCTACAAAATACAACCATTACTAAGTTAACACTATACCTCTGGTAATGAAAACCTTTCAATATTCCTTGTCGAATACAAATTTTGCTTGTCAACTCTACACGGAGTATCAAATTTTCAAATCCGCCAAGTTAATACTACACCTCTGGCACTTCAAAATTTTCACTTGTCAATTCTCACCAATAGAATGACAGGTCCTCAAATTACTCTTACCATGAGTCAATCTTTGTCAAGTTAATATCACACCTCTGACAAATTACTGTTAAAGTTTAACACCACACCTCTAAACAGTAATCAAGTTTCTGCCAGGTTTAATATTACACTTCTGACAGTCACTTTTCTTCAGACTTCCATATCGAAGCTGAAATGGATGATGCTAAGTTAACACCACACCTCTAGCATCAAGTCATTGCTAAGTTCAACAATACACCTATGGCCATGACTTTCCCTCGGACTTCCTTATGCAAGCCGAGATGACCAATGCTAAGTTCAACATTACACCTCTAGCATTACCCTCACTGTCAAGTTAAACATTACACCTATGACAGTGACACTTCTGAGTTAAGTTAATATCACACCTCTGACTCACATCCTTGTCAAGTTAACATTACACTTCCGACAAGACCACTTTCAACCCGTTAAGTTAATATCACACCTCTGACGGTAACAAACTTTCCTAGATTCCCCACGAGTCTAGTCCCACTTGTTATTCTCTTCAACAGAATAACAAGTCTACCTAAAAACATTGTTAGGTTAATACTACACCATCAACAGTGTTTCCATCAAATCCCCAGTTGAGCTCAATCAAGTTAATCCCAAACACTTGATAAAAGTTCACCCTCCCTGGGGGTACCAATTCTACTTGTCACTTTCTCTTATAAAGTGGCAGGTCCATCAAAAAATTTCACCTCTGTCAAGTTGATATTACACCTCTGACAGTATCGTGAGAGTTCCTGAAATAGGATCTTTCTCCACAAAGTTTGACTTATTAAAATTTTCATCATAATTTTGACAAAGTCAAAGACTCTTTGCTTCTATGCGTCTAATAAAAAAAAAAGTTCAAGACAATGAAAGAGGCAAAAAGAGAAGTGTCACTTTTATTTATTTCCAGGTACATGAAAGTGATACAAAAACGCTCTCTTATACAATAAGATTGAGTGTTACAGTCAAAACGCTCTCTTACAATAAGATGGAGTGTTACAATTAAGGAGTACAAAGAAGTCCCTCTCCCTCTCAGAGGATGCACTCACTCCTTAAAGCCGCGTCTGATTCCAAGTGCGCGATGTTTTGTGGCTACAATAGAAGCTGGTTACACCACGATGCATGATGTAAACATCGAAAGAGCCCTAGCTTACTAAGCTAAGAGCAATGGTGTTCTTGAGGTCCGGTGGAAGCAGAAAGTCCGGCAACCCTTCGTTTATGAACATCTCTTCCCCCAGCAGACCATCCAGCAGACATGAGGAGTCCTTGATGTTACTTCTGGGGTGGGAGAGGAAGAGGATCCTACCTGCCGCCGTGTCCACCGTAACCTCCTCGTCGCCATACTTACCCTGACCATCTCTTGCCAGCAGGCATGATTGGTGCAGTAGATCTGAAGAGACCTTGGCGAGAGTCTATTCCTCGTCAGGGACATAATATATTCCCTTGTGGACGACGAGGACCATAATATATTCCCTTGTGGACGAACATCGAACAAGTTCGCCGTCCGATATATTCTCCCACGGACTTAGCGAACATGAAGAAGGATGACCAAGCCTACCTGCAAAAAAGCAAACAGGGAATCAGACAGTTCAGAGCTTAGTACACTTCAACAGAAGAAAAACTAAGTCACAGATGCGACTATCGTCAAAGACTGCAGACGCGGGAATCATCCGCGCAACGAATTGTCAAAGACTACACACGCGGGAATGATCCGCGCAGCAAACCAAAATCCCCGCGGTGACTGCAGACGCACACACAGGATTCAAACGCAGTCTAAGATTTGCATCTGCAAAACACGATAAGACTCAGACGCCGAAAACTGCCATCTCTCTGTTGGACGAACAGGAGTTGCAAGATTCGGGTCTGAAGCCTTCAACTCGAGTTGGAATTCATCCAAGTCAGTGGCCTTAAAACGCGAGCTTCATGAGTAAAGCCGCGGCCAAACACCAAAGACTTCTATATTCGCGTCCAAGGAAGTTTAAGTCGGCGGCGCAAATTCCAGAAGGAATGCACCAACCACAACTTCACAAGAAGGTCCAGATGATATCTCTTTAAGGGGCGTACTGAAATTCAAACTTAGTTGGATCTAAAATATCATGGTAAGTGGGCATGGCATACCCGCAGAAGCCTCTGTTAAGAGTTGAACTATCTGTGTTGAGACGCGGACGTGAAAAGTGCTCAAAGAGACGCTTCCAGCCATTGAAATCACTTGACAGTGATAATCCATTGAAGAGACCAAACAGAAGCATGAAAGCTCTGGGTCATCTTCATCCACAGAGGCACCTTCATCCATGGAGGCAAACCCCTGATAGGGTCCTTGAAGGGAGAAGGCAGAGTCCCTCAGAGTACTCGTTCTCAAATAGAGCACGGTCTAAGCAGCCGCTGTTAAAGAAAAGGGGGTGAGTCCTATTTATAGGCAACTCCTGATAACGGTCATTAATTGTTCATTAATTAAAACCGCCGGCCTTAATGACCACACGACCGCCAAAACCCAACGGGAGGCTGACGCTTGGAACGTCGCTTCGGGAAGCATCGCAGGCGCTGATCTCAAACCGTCAGCGCCGGTTTTGCATTAAAAGGCATTAACGCCCAAGCCCAATGGAAAACCGACGCGTGGACATCTGCTTCGGGAAACAACGGATGACCCAGTTTCCCAATCGTCAGCGAAGACTTGACAGTCAAAGATCTCTGAAAATCTTTAAGTCAGGCTGCATTAAACGCAGATAGGGATGCCGCGTCCGGCTGCATTGAACGTAGATGGGAAAGCCGCGTCCAAGAATCTGCGTCACCTTTCTCAAATTGGAAGGCATTCACCTGCGTTTTAAAGGAGCGTCCACGTGACCCAAAGTCGCGTCCCTTCAGCAAACGGGGCCCTTTCTAAGGGAAAACACTTAGTCCATTCTGAGATTAGTGGAAAATACGCAAGGCTGCGTCCCTCGCATCCGCTCAAGTCGCGTCTTCATTGACAGGACAAATTCGCGTTACTCAAAGCCGCGTTTGTCCCCACGGATCAATGCCGCGTCTCAAAGGACTTAGTTCTATCTGAGTTCTTATGAACTGATGACTGCGTCTCCCTATGGATTGACGCTGCGTCTTAGTGAAGTCTAAGTTCCTATGGAATAATGACCGCGTCTCACCCTGTGATTGACGCTGCGTTTCATCAAAAGGACTTAGTCTTATCTAAGCTCCTATGGACGGATGACCGCGTCTCACTCTACGGATCAATGCCGTGTCTCATCAAGCTCGACGCCGCGTCTCATTGAAAGAACTTAGTCTTACCTAAGTTCAGTATTCACAGCCAGTGATCAGGAAGTTGAATTCATCCACAGCTAAACAAAGAAGATGGGACAAAAACATCAAAAACTTTTATTATATCAAAAATAGTAAAAGTGGATACAAACACTCTAGTAGAGTGTCCTCTTCTTAAAAAAAAAAAGAAAAAAAAAGAAGGGAAGAAGGGGAAAAGGCTAAAAGTCTTGATCTGGCAAAGAATGGATGCGCTCCCTGAGACGATGCATCTCGTGCTGACGCGCCTTCTCAGCCTCCATCATGGCTTGGACCCGCAGCTCCTCTTCAGATAAAAAGGGTTTTGCAGCCAGCTGTGCTCGCAGAGATTCCATCCTGGAGGAATGAATGGTCTGTCTTTCTTCAGCTCGTGCCTTCGCGGCTTGTTGCTCCTCCAGCCTCTTCCGGACAGTGGCAAGCGTCTTCTCATTTTCCGCAATCATGGCTTCCGCCTTAGCGATGGCAGACCGAGCATTGGTAATGGCGAGCTCTGCGTTTTGCCGGATGAACTCGGATTCCATTGAATCGTCAGCCAGTTTCTGACATTCAGCTTGGGAACGCTCGAGATTGCAGACCTCTTCAGCAACTTGTGCTTCCACCTCCTGTCGCTCTTGTTCCTGGGTGGCTAGGAGCCTACTCAAGATGACCTGGGCTTCTTGAGAAGAACTAGCATTGTCCAAAGACTTCAGCTCCTTCAGGTCACTTCCCAGTCGCTCCACCAACAGCATACACGACTTGGCAAGCAAGGAGCCTCCGGTTAATTCGATGTTACCGGCCATGTTTCCAAGAAACGTCCGGGCAAAGTCAAAAGAGCTATGCCCAGACAGGATAAAATCGATGCACGATCGCATCGCGTCAAGGAACTGCTGCACCGTTTTGCGTGTCAGGAAATCCATGGTGTCATCACCTGAGGTACTCCCCGACCCCCTTTCTATCATGAAGAAAGGGGTGCAAGACGGCCCTTTTTGCGCGAGAGTCGTGCTGGCCACTGGCGCTTCCGAAAGTGTTATCGTTGCAGGAGCCTCCACAGATAATGATGGAGTAGTAAGCGCAACCTCTGGGGGGTCCAGAGATGTTGAATTCTTGGGCGAGCCCAGCGGAGTGGAAGTCTCCCTGGCTTCAACAGTAACCTCTTCACCCTGCAGAGTGGGTTCTTCCCCAGCCTTAGGAGTCGCCTCCTCTTCCGGCAAAATCGAAGGCTCCCCAATTTCAGTAGTTTCCCTCTCTGGAATTATCTCGGCAACTGAAGCCTTGACTCCTTCGGACTGGGTCAGCTCTTTTACCGTCTCCTCGATATGCGAGGAGATCACAGCTTCAATGTCCCCGACCAACCCTACAGCATAAAAGAAGAATGTTAAAACATCCTCTTCAAAATGAAAAGGGAAATTAGGTCAAAAGGTGAAAAGAGTACCTTCAGTGGGAGTAATCACCAGCTGTGATACCGTTGATGGCTCACCCCCGTATATTTCTTCCTTGAGATGTGGGAGAACTTACTCGGATCAGGAAGAGCGGGTTCATCGCCGTAGTCGACCTCGTCTTCAAACTCGCTTCCCCTGAGAGTGAGGAGGACGATAGCGCCCCGCACGAGACTTCTGCAGCCGGAGCCTTGCCACCAATTACCCCAGTGGTAGGACTGGGGCCAACTGCCCGAGGACTGGAAATGAAGACACAAGGTGACCCAGGTTGCTGTGCCTCATCTCTCCCTTCATGAGCAAGTAAAAATCCGGGTTGAACTGAAATCCCCGGAATATCGACATCTCCTCCACTCATGATGTCGACCTCTAGCTGCTCATCCTCGTCAGCAGTGGTGGCTCTGTCAACGAGCTCCCCTTCCTCCGTAGACCTACGATCTCTGCTGCTCGACCTAGGGGCACGGACTAAAGGAACATCCTCCTCAGCTATATCTTCTTTCCTCGGTACCTCAACGACAGCAGGGATGTCTTCGGATTGGGAGACTTCGGTTGTCAAGTCTCTCCGAACCTTCTTGGGAGCAGGTTCAGCAGTTGAAGCAGAGCGCTGACAATGCTTGCTTACCACCTGTCGAGTCTTTGTCGCTCGTGGCTCCGCCCTTGCTGCTTGCGGCTCCTCCCTTGTTGGTCGCGGCTCCGCCCTTATTGCTCGGGGCTCCCTTTCCGATCTTCTCCCGACCTCCTTCCGGGCCTTCAGGTACTGGTCGGTGAGTTTCGAGTGTTTACTAGACTCTGACCTTGCCTCGAGGTTTGCATTGATGCTCTTAATACATGAAGACGCCGGAACAAAGTCTGATGTCTGGATGGCTTGGAAATACCAAGTGCAGAAGCTGAAGCTCATACGGCACTTGGATCCCTCGATAGGTAGACGGAAAGTTGCCCCCGTCCCTCCAGCCACACTGTAGTACCAAGCCCGAGCACCTTCGAACAAGTTCCCTTCGAAGGCAAGTCGAGCATTGGGATTCCCGACGTACAGTTGATCGTAGCCAAACTGTCGAGCGAAACGACTCGGCATGTATGGCTCGATGGTGCATGAAGTCCCTTGCCGGAAAAGCACATACCCGGGCCGAATATTGATCAACCACCAGAAGACTCCCGTGGGCAACCTTGTGAAGCCGTCTGGGCCAGCGGAATCAGTAAATAGATCCCCGAAAGATGCACCAGAGAACTCGGGGAAGCAGCGATTGAGCTGGTAATTCGCAGGATCTGAAAGTCGCTTTCGGACATAATATATATAAAGATCACGCCAGCTCGAATCCTCCAACAGCTGCACAAAAGGGACGGAACTCTCCCTCCAACGCACTGCCGTCATCAGAGAAGGGCAGTGCATCATGTACCAAGCCATGAGGTACATATAAGGCAGCTCGATCCGAGGGCTGGGGCGCTTCACCGTCGGATTCCCCTCCGAGTCAACATATGGCTTACCGTGGGAGTTGACAGTTTTCGGCGCCTCGCAGAAACTCTTGGTTAGCGCCCGCAACCCGCTCTGAATACCAGCCGCCACGGCTGGGAGAAGGGCTATAGGGTTGCCATGAGCCAGGAGCACCGCCGGGTACACCACGTCAGCAACAATAGCTTCATGTGGCAGCGTGGGCACCACACAACGCTTCAGCCACAACATCAAGAAACCTGCCAACAGTGCCCTATCGGAGATAGGGGTCCGGGCTTGATGGTGGAAGCTTTCAAAAACCAGGTCAGGATCGAAACTGTCCTCGTTCGAAACTGTGGTGTAGAAGCCTTCAGGAGCCTGGGTGATCCTGTCTTCAATCTCCTCGTCAGAACTGAGAGCCAGTCGGGTTATCGGATTGTCTTTATGATTGACACCGTTGAATAAGTAACTGGCCCAAGACAGTTGCTTGACTCCCTGTGCCCTCCAGGAGGTTAGCTGACCGCAAATGTGGAAGTGACACATCACTTCCCAGTAAGTCTCGTACACCCGAGGAAACTCTTTCTTCAGGAGGTGGAGCTCCTCAGTGGTCGGGACATATTCCTCATAGGGAATGTCCCCTGTTGCTAGCCCCGAGACCTCATGTAGCTCGTGCAGTGCAAGGCCCATCTCTCCGACCGGGGTAAAGAATGTCCCCGTCAGAGGATTGTAGCGCTCCAGGACCCCGAAAAAGTTATGAAAGCTTGGTGGGACACCCCACTGTACGGCCCTGACCGCCGGGTACAGTCCTACACGTTTTAGCAGATCCCCAAGATCGGTGAGGACGAAACCCACCATCCTGCCCCACCAGTAGTTCTCCGTGGAATGGACCCACCCGGGCGGACGGAAACCGACCAGATAATCACCCTCCGCTTCCATGAACGAGTTGAGGAAGGTAGTGCCAAGTTGTGGTATCTCTCCAACCGGAACCTCAGACTTGCGCGACCCAGGGAAAAGGCCGAGAACCGACCTGTCATGGCTATCATGACGGTGTACTCTATGGGAACCCAAATCACCGAGAGTAATCTCAGGGACGTATCGAGAAAGGTCCCATTCCATCTTCCGAGGGACGGACATGTGCTGGAAGTAGGACAGCGGGAACATCCTCTCCATGTCTGAAAGAAAGAATCTTCCACCCTTTATCTGACGGAGCCATTTATAAGTTCCGTCATACACACGATAGCCGCCGTCGTCGATACGATCTCCGAAGAAGAAGGCAGGCTTCTCCAGCTTGACGTGAGCATCCGTTGTGAATGCTGCATCGGTCATAAGTACCCGGAGAGTTCTCATGTCAACATTAGAGAGCCTCTCCCTGCGATCCGGCGACTGGTCAGCAGTCACAGGGACAGTCCTTCGTAGCACAAAAGTCAAGTCCCGGTCAGCACCACCTACACGTCCAAAGTGGCGCGTCTTGGAGAGTGAGGCAGAAGGATGGGGCACTGCAAAAGAAAAGGACACTTAGTAAGATACTTAAATGCTAAGTGTTCATAACCCAAACGCAGAAGAGATACTGGATGCAGAAATTATCAAATCCGCGTCCAGACCTGCGAAACCGCGTCCAAACGCAGAAGAGATACTGGACGCAGGAATTATCAAATCCGCGTCCAGACCTGCGAAACCGCGTCCAAACGCAAAAGAGATATTGGACGCAGGAATTATCAAACCCGCGTCCAGACTTGTAGGATCCGCGTCTCCACTACCAGAAGGTCATGGAGTGTCCTTGATGTCACTTCTAAGGTGCGAAAAGAAGGGAGTTATCCACCTTAACCCTTCCATCACCACAACCACCAGAAGTTAAGGAGGGTAACTCCCTTCCTTTCACACCCCCAGATTTCTAATTGCTTGGACGCAAGTGCCAGATTCATCAAAATCGACAGCTGATGGAACAGAACGCAAGGATCAAATCCGCGTTCTGCAAACCAAGTCCGCGTCTGAACCCTTCACAATTAGAAATATTCTAAGTGAAGAATTCGAAACGCAGGACCCAATGGCGCGAGGGTCCAAACCCGCGCCTCGGTTATCAACTCAAAGACTGCGTCTGAGACCGCGCCTGAGAATCAAACACGAGTTATATTTTGTGTTAAGGATTCTTAGGGTTCTATGAGCTCCCGTTAATGGCGAAACCCACACCCGAAAGGCATTATACCTGGGAAAGCGACATCCTGCGCAGAGGAAGCGCCCCTCTGGACCTCGGCGGCAGTCGCCCGTGAAGAAGAGGCGGTTGGCTTGGTCTTGGGTGCCATTTTTAATTCCAGAAAAAGGAGATGAATAGTTCAAAAATCCAGTAATGGAGATGAACAGTTCAACAGAGGAAGAAGAGAACTCTCTTGAGCAAGTGCGTTCAGAGAAGAAAAGAGGTCTCTCTGACTATTGCCTTTTATAGGCACCAGGATTCGCAAAGATACGCGGCGTGTGACCCGATAAAAGCTGCAGCAAATCATCGCATGACGCGTAGAGCAAATCTTCGCGAAGATCATGCGTCACGACTCCCCAGCGAGTCGTCATTTGACACGTGGCGCGGTTCAGTTAATGAACCGAGAAATCCGCGCGCCAAAAGGTGAAATCCTGCCGGTTCCCCAGGCCAGCTGGCGGCGTAATCATCACACGGCACAGATTCGCACCCAAGGGGCGCACCTCTTCGAGGGACATGCCCCGTCAGCATCTCCATAAATGCATTCGGAAGGTCACGTCTCTCTACAAAGTCCGCGTCCGACCCAGCGGGCCCAACATCGCATCTGCCTCATAGAAGATCAGGCGCGTTTCCATTGCCAAAGGATGCACTCTACAGAAATCGCGTCTTTAAAGCAGTACTATCTCTGCTCTTCAAAAAGAACCTGCGTTCGGCCTCCTGCTTCTGCAAAATCAGTTCAACAGTACACTGACGCAAGCAGACGACCAACCACTCCTGGCTTAAAGCACACCCGTGACAGACTAAAAGCAATCGGGGAGGTTTAGACTGTGCATCTAGACACTCAACATGATCAACTCTGGTGGCTTCAAAGAGTTCAAACAATACACTCACGAAGACCAACTCCAGATAAAATCAAACCCGGAGCACTAACAGTCCAGTCATGAAAGCAAATATGGCTAAAATCCAAAGTATTTCGAAATCCGTCCCAGTTAACTGCGGAATATCGAAAACTTTGGAGGGGGTTCTGTAGGCTGTCCAAAAGTTACTGGAGGACAAGCCATTGAAAAGCAAAGTTTCAAGCTCTAGACGCGAGGGACTAACACCCGCGTCTCAGCATCAAGGCGCGTTGGCTCGACACCCGCGTCTCAGCATCAAGGCGCGTTGGCTCGACACCCGCGTCTCAGCATCAAGGCGCGTTGGCTCGACACCCGCGTCTCAGCGTCAAGGCGCGTTATCTCGACACCCGCGTCTCAGTATCAAGGCGCGTTGGCTCGATACCTGCGTCTCAGCGTCAAGGCGCGTTGGCTCGACACCCGCGTCTCAGCATCAAGACGCGTTGGCTCGAGACCCGCGTCTCAGCATCAGGCGCGTTGGCTCGACACCCGCGTCTCAGCATCAAGGCGCGTTGGCTCGACACCCGCGTCTCAGCATCAAGGCGCGTTGGCTTGAAACCCGCGTCTTAGTTATAACCGCCTTGGTTAAGGGAACAATCACTGCCCACATGTGAGGGAAATCAGCCCCCATCGTGGCATATCTTTAGCAGGCACGTGGGTTAGTTACCGCCCATGTAGTGGGGAAGTTGGCCCTCATAGTGGAGCGTTTTCAGGGGGCACGTTCACCCCTAGGACCTCTATAAATAGCCTCGTTTACTATGAGGTCGGGGCAATCGGAGATCATCAACAAGGAGGAGAGATCGGAGAGAATCAATCCAGGAATCGAGAAATCGGCAATCGGCAATCAGAAGGAGAGAAGAAGCAGATCAACTCTTCAGCAAGTTCGCTACGTACGAGCTAGCCTTCGCCTACCTCCTCTTTTAGAGTTTTGGTAGACGGAGCTGTGTCACTCTTTCTACCGGCCGAAGAGGAGATCCCTGAAGGACGGTCATCTGGTCAACGGAGAACAAGATTCACTCTCCACCGCCACACGAAGAACCTAGCCTTAAACAAAGGGGGAATTCAAGATTCAATATTCTCCCTCCCTTGTAACCGGAAGGAGCAGTTCTTGTTGTAATCTTTTTCATTTGATTCAAGGAAAACTTTTACGGCAATTCACTGTCTCCCTCTTTCCCGGGTCATACAGTTATGTCTGCATGTCTGTAAGAGCATGGGTAATGGCATCCCTGCTGGACACATCAGAGACAAGTTTCTGAACTGCTCGATGTAGTCACGGACAGATTCGCCCTTCTTCTACACGGTAGAGAGAAGTTTATCCATGGTTATCTCAGTATCGTCCTCATCGAAACGAGAAAGAAATCGGGTTTTCAGGTCGATCCATGAATTGATAAAGCCCGGAGGGAGACTTTGGAACCAGTCAAATGCTACCCCCTTTAAGGTGCCAATGAACAGTCTGGCCATGATAGCATCATTGTCTATAACATTACCGGTCAGAGACCGAAAATAGTAGATGTGCTAGTTTGGGGAGCTCTTACCATCATACGTATATAACGTTAGTGGTTTGAACTTTGGTGGGTATGTTACTGAATCCCATTCCAGCGGGTGAGGACGGACTGCCCCTACTTTCTTTAGTTCATCCCTCTGAGCTAGGGATGCAATCTGAGCTTGGATGCCTTTAAGAACTTCAGCGTCCATAGAAGGGCTTTCCTTTGGTTGCTCGTTGCTATGATGTTCTTCCTCATTTTGGTTACTCCCGGTATCATTGTTATTCTGGTTACAAGGAGTTGAGCGAGCATCTGTTGAATATTGTCCAAAGCTTCTTACTGGGTCTTGAAAGTTTGCTCCTGAGCTTCCAACTGTCGACGAAGGTCATCATTACCGTTATCAGCCATATTCACCGACACTCTATCTGTTCGCACCGAGCTAACTGTCGTTGAAGAGGCATACCCGCTGTCTTCGTCCTCCTCATCAGACCATTGGACTAACCCTTTCATTGGTTCTGGTGAGGCTATTGCAGTTGAGGAAGATGGCTGTTCATAACTGTAGGGTATTGCGACCCTAGATCTTATGTTTTGGAAGACACATTCTATGTGTACCAAGACTTTACCGAGGCCTGGACTATAATCTAGATTTGAAGAACTAGAGGGAGTGGCATGCGACGCTCGTCTATCTCTACGCAACTCTCATCCCCTTCCAATCATGTTAACAGATGCAGAGGGCAGATCTTGCGATACCCTCCTTTTGCGATGTTTTACGAGAGCTTGCACCGACAGTCGATCAAAAACTGATCGTCGGCCTAAAGGAGTGGCGGGGATTGATCCTAGCCGGCAATGGACTGAGTGTACTGTCACCAACTGACATCCTACTTGTTGACAATAGGAGGGAGAAGTCTGGAAAGGTCCCGATTTTCGTTTGCTTGTCAAGAATTCTCGCAAGTCAGACCCAGCTGGGCTTAAGCATTTTAACGCAGAGGCTCTGTTGGATTGCGGATAGGACGATGTCCTGTTCTTTTCATCATCACAGAGGTGATTAGCACTAAATTGTGCTTTAGCTCTAGCTTCGCGGCTAAAAGCTTTGGAAATGCTCTTGGGTGCTGAAGCTGCATAAGCACCGCTATCAACACTTAGGGACGATCCCTTAGCTCTGTTGCGAAGAGTGAGCTTAGCGCTTGAGGAACTAGAGAGCAGAGCACGCTGTGACACTTTATCCGCTACCTTGCTGCAAAGGAGGTTAGCACTGCTGGGTACTCTAGTCCTAGCCTGGCAGTTGGGAATTTCATGCGTACCCTGAGATACTGTGTTTGCCACACCATCAGTAGCTTCGCTCATAGGAACGAGACTGGCGCGAGGAGTTACTGCTTCAGAATTAGATGAAGGTATGGTCGCCTTGTAACTTCGCGGCTGATAGTCTCAATGAAGCAGACAGGCATCTTGCCTTTTTCTTCGCGGAAGAAGTGCACCTGTGGCATAGCTACGCCTAAAGCTTCATATAGAGTTTTCTGCTTTGGCCTCCACATCTGTTTTAGAAAAGGAGACTTAGGTTCGCAGGGAACCTGGCTAGCCACACACAAGGCTGAGAGGAGTCAGAAGGATTCTGCTTTTGATTTCTGCTCCGAAACCTTGGCCATTGAGACCTTTCTATGTTTCGTGTATAGAGCATTGGACCACCCCCAGAGAGGAGCTCTTCGAATTTTTCTTGGTCAAAGTGAACGACTAGGTTTTTGAAGGTAACAGGTTAAAGATTCTGACTTTTGCATTGCGGGTTTGCTTTCTCGTTGCACCAGAGGACCGTGGTAGGCTCACAGGGAGCCTTATCTGTCTCCACAGAGACTTTCTTTAAAGATTTAGCTAGAGAGGCTCTGGCCATACCGGCTTCCTTGAAGTCAGAAGTAGACCTGAAGGTCTGTTCGTCACATTGGGACACTTGATTCTCAACAGTGGAGAATTTAGTCCCTAGCGGAGTCGCCATCTTGTTTTCCATGGATTTTGCAAAGGGGAAAACTTACAAAAAAAGGGGTCGAGGGGCTAAATTACAAGTAATTCTTTGCAGGAAGAAGGTTACAGGTAGATCTCCTCTGAGATTTCTAGGGAAGTGTGCCGGTAGAAATCTGATCAGCGTGCGATCACTTTATCCCTTTGACGATGTGATCGATCAGACAATCGGACTGCCGCCTGATGGGATTCCCTTCTCGCCTGGTTCGGGGAATCGGAGAACAGAAGGTTGGTAGAACCCTCTTGTTACTTCTCAAACTGCCTCCACTTGGGAATTCCTTCTCACCTGGTTCTGGAGATTCCTTAAGAGGGAGAAAGATTTTAGGGTATTAGCACTCTTATTAGAGAAGTAATTCTCTGACTCTTGGAAGTAAGAGAGTAGATCTCTGTCTTTAGTCCTCTTCTCCTCCTTTTAGCCTCATCTCTGTGTGTGTGTGTGTGTCTTTGTACTCTGGTGGACTATTTATAGGGAGAGCAGGGGTATAATTGTCCCTTGAAAGTCTGAAAACAGATTGAGTCAATCTGTTTAAATCTGAAAAGTGGCCTTGCCGGGAGGCTAGAATCAGCTTTTGCGAAGCTAGGAATAGCAGGTAATGTTGATCTCCTGATCCGCTTTGATTCTTTCCAAATAACTGAAAGATCTCCCCTAATCTTCTTACTTGTTTTAGGAGAGTCAAGAGATTAAGGTAAATAATTGCCAAATTTGATCTCAGATTTGATCTCGATTAGATTTGACCTTGATTAGATTCGATCTCAACTGGAGACTTAATTGGTCAAAGGTGACCATAAAAGACCCGCAGCTGAGTTACTGCGTCGAGCTCGTAGTGGAGCTGGGGGAAGCATTTGACGAAGTTAAAAAGAAAGCTCATCAGCAGAGCTGGATACTTTTGTGGCGAAGCTACCAATTACCCTTTTGCGTAGCTGCATAGAGTTTCGGGCGAAGTTAACTGCCTGCGGAGTTAATTGAGCATCTCGCGTAGCGAAGTTCGAAGGAACTCTCTCTGCGATGCTAAGTAATTTCAGCTTCTCATGCGGGACTTATCTTGTGAGCTCGTTTAAGACTAAGTATTGAGCTAACTTAGTATCTCTGGACCTGCCTGGGTCTTCTCACGAGCTTTTCTTGGCTTACTGTCTACTTTGCTGGATCAGTAGAATCCAAGTCGCTGATTCATCCCCTTTGAGATGGGTGAAGAACTGGTCGTCAGCTTGTCTGCCGCTTGTCTTTTGTAGATGTCAACAAGTTAGACGTTGTTTAGGCCAGTTAGGAATCTTGTCTTTTTTAGAGTGTCAACAATTAGTGGCATAAAACTCAAAACCATTCTTAATGGCCTTAATTTGAGGCGCGAATCTCAAATCCAGTCTGAGCAAGACACGTGGACATTCAAGCCCTAAAATTCTCAATGACCTTTGGGTCCTAGAGCCAGACACGCATCCCAAGCAGAGCCTGTGTTGGCGTCTCAAAGCATCTAACATGATCTTCGTATTCCAAGAGCCGTGTCTCAATGAAGACCGCGTCTCAATGACAATTGAGGGCCGTGTCTCAACATCAATCTTGAGTCGCGTCTCTTCAGCATTGAAAGCCGCGTCCCCACAGCAATCAAGAGTCACGTCTCAACCCCCACTGAAGTTTGCATCTCTACTTGATCAGTATGACAATCGTATCTGTGAGGGCTGCGTTCTCTCATATACAAGGAGTATGTCCCTACTTCTGCAATCAATTCAACATTACACTAGCAAGAACAATGGACAACTCCACCGGTTCAATAATATACCGACACAAACTAGAGTTCATAACAAGTGCTAGACTGAGTTTCTAAGTTACTTGTGATAATCTTTCCTGGAGGCTTCAAGTAGATCAACTGTACACTCACGAAGACCACAATCCATACTGGATCAAGCTCAGGGCATCTCAAAAGGTTTCCAGTTCAATCATGGGAAGCCCAAATTCAACGAAATCCATAGTATTTCGAAGTCCATCCTAGTCAACCGCAGAGTATAAAAAACTTTGAAGGGGGTTCTGTAGGCTGTCCAAAAAACACTAAGGACAAGTCATCAGACGCGAACCTCCCTTCAACGCGAATATCGCATTTTGAACTGAAATGCAGACCTCGTGTCTCAAGAAGCACAAAGACTTCAGACGCAAGCTTGAGTAAGCCCGCTTCAACGTGAGTCTGAGTAACTCCGTGTCCCATCTAATGCGAGTCTGAATAACTCCGCATTCTAGATTAAGCGTGAGTCTGAGCAACTTGGCGCTCCACTTCAGACGCGGGTCTGAGAAACCCTACATCTCACTTCAAACATAATCTTGAGCAACCCCGCATTTTGAGACACCCACTTCTACAACAAGAAACGCGAGGTCCGCGTCCAGTGCGAGACCCGCGTTTCTGTTGTAACAAACCCTTATTTTGGGTCAATTAACAGCCCACGTAATGGGGGAGTTAATCCCCATCATAGAGGGATTTTAGGGGATGACAATACCCCTATGACTTCCAATAAATAGCCTGAGTCGCTATGAAGGAGGTACTTCTTGTGAGGGAATCAGGAGAACTTCTTTGGAATCAGGAGGACTTCTTTGAATCTAGGCTCTTTTTGAATCCAAAGAGAGGACTTTTGGAGAAAGGAGAAAAGGAGTGACCAACGGACTCTAAACACTTCGTGTGTTAAAAATAGAGTTCCTTTCTAATTAATCTTTAAGAGCATCCTGAAGAGAAGCTAGACAGTCGGCCAGTCAACAGAGAACAAGAATCACTCTCCATCGCTACTCAAAGAACCCAGCTTTAAACAAAGGGGAGAACCGAGTCTTCTTCCCTCTTTTATAATCGGAATCGTTTCGTTGTAATTTTTCAGCCATTTAAAGAAATCTTACACCGGCTCGAGAACTTTTTTTGACACGAACAATATCATCCTATAATGCCTGCCCCGATGGGTATGGGGAAGCTACTGTGATATACATACGCAGGGCGAAAATACCTTCACATATGTACACTAAGTGAAAGTACACCTAGAGGAGGGTGAATAGGTGTAATGCTAATCTAATGACAAACAATGCAGAATTTAAAGAATGATGCAATGGTTAACTCAAAACAAGAAGTGAAGCTAGATTTTTCATGAAGGACTCTAAAACTTCTCTTTATATTCTTCTAGATTAGAGTTGAGGTGCTTAATTGCCTTCTTGTTGAGATGAGTAAAATCAACAAGTAAGAAAGATGAATATAATGCAAGCAATGAATAGCAAATGCAAGAGAAGCAAAAATATATGTGCAAGCAATAGCAATAGAGTAAGATCAAGAGAAAAACAATCGCAAACATAAGAGATTTGTTTCGAGGTTCAAGCACAAAGCTCTATATCCTGCCTTCACTGTGTGAAGAATTTCACTGTCCATAAAGGATTTTTCCACGAAGGAACCTCCTCAAAGGAAGTACACTGGTCAACATAAGAATGGGTACATAACTCTAACTCTCAATCTTCTAGACAAGAGGTAGCACAAAATCAGTGAGGTTTATAAGTTTTTGGTGACCACAAAGATCACAAACACTCTCTTTTACAACTTCCTATAATATATGATGTGAATTGTAGCTCAAGAAGTTTGTGAGAGAGAAAATTCAGTTTAAAATGAATGGATTTAAGAACTGAAAACTTGCAGAAATTGGCATGAATATGAGAGCATTTGAAGCAAAAAAAAACTAGAAAATTTTCTCTTTTGAATAAATTAGTATTTTCAAGTATTTTCCAAAAACAATGTTAAAAACCTTATCTAAGCCTCTCTCAATGAGTTATATATACATACATACATACATACATACATACATACATACATACATACATATATATATATATATACACACACACACACACACACACATATATATATATGCAAGTGATAAACACTATTAGAAGAGCCTATCAGTGCATTAGGAGGAAGAATATGCCCAAAAATGGCAAAATACCCATTGGAGAAAAAGTTAAAAATTTGAGATTTTTAAACTAGCCGTTACTGTAGCTCTACCAGAAGATCAGTCGACCGGCTGGTTGATCGGTAGTTTAAAATTTTGAACTAGCCATTAGGCATCGGTCCACCGCCCGGTCGGCCGAGCCAAACTGAGATTTGGGTGTGGCAGTCAGTCGACCGCTAGGTTTGCCGGTCGATCGATCAGTCGTCTGATAAACGTGCATAACATACACAAGCAGTCACTCAAAATCAACCACGAGGCCCTGTCGACCGCTTGGTCGATCGACCAGCCTAAAACACATTTTTTAGATAATTTTTGAAATCAAACTCATATTGAATTTTTTATTGGTTTAAAAAATATTTTGGTAATACATATGCCAAGAGATACATGATAGAAACATGATATATAATTTTAGAAAAATATGGGAATGTATCAAACACCTATTGGGAAAACTAGATTTAAAAACTTGTATTTGAAAATCTTTCCTTTGAGAAAGAAACATTTTGAATTCTCTTGAACCTTAAAAGTACTGAAACACTTGAGCTTGATTAGTACCGAATAAATTTATGTGGTTTGTAATCATCAAAACAAAAGCGGAGAGTGTACCCTTGGGCCAGCACTAAGCATCAGTATAGTATATGAGTCAGCTGCGAAAGAACAGTGGTAATATATATTCTAACAAAATAGTATAAATACACAGATATCAAAGAGTGTAATCCTATATTACATGAATATTACATCACCAGAAGGCGCAAAAATATGATTTACAAAGTACAGAAATATTGAGAGATGCTTAAGAACTGTAAAAAAGAATCTCGCGAGCCAGTCAAGAGGAGGCAGGTAGGAAATGAGCTACAACTGATCTGCTTGCTCCGCAAGAAAAGCCTGAACTTTGACGGACGGGTCCACTATGCTTCGCTACGCCACTCTGATATCTGGACATGCACGTTCAGGGTTGTTAGAAAACAACCTAACGAGTATGTAAAATGAAACCAGGTGGTGTGCACTGATGGACAAAAAGCAAGCACAAGAAAAGTAGAAAGGGAGTGGGCCGAAGTTACTGCTTTTGCGATTCTTCCATAGTAGCGAAGTGGCTATACGGGTCGTATCCACAAGGAGGGAGAGCGATGGAAGCTTGATGTGGCTTCAAAGTTCAAGAATAAAGAAAGTTCTTTGTGTCAAAATAAAGAATTGAAAAGTGAAAATAAGTTGTTTGAAGAATTGTTGGAAAATGTTTTGGGTGGTTTGTAAAAAGTGATTTTTTTCTTAGTTGTAAAAATACATGGCTAACTTTCCGCTAAGTGCTCCCACTAATTTCTAACTTTTGGAAGATAGCCTCACGATGGATCATAGGCGAACACAAACCTTTTGCATTGGAACTATTCACGTGGAAATCGAGTGAAAATTCATCCTAAAACTTAGCTTTACACGGCAAAAACTCGGACATTCCCTTATCAAGATCCGATAGAAGGCGAGAATAAGGGAAGACTCGAGTGCACTATTGGTATCGGCAAAGTTAAAAGGAGAAGTCTCTAACTTACAATAACAAGTAAAGTACACAACTCATAAATCATCAAAACTCATTAAGCATGAAGTATAAGAAAGTAAATACTTGTAGGTAAATTAGAGTTAGAACCCTCGTCTTAAGATGCCATAGCTCTTGTTTGCACAAGGCTTGTTTGACACTATTGACTCATTTGAGTTATCAATCAAGTGTTAGAAATTAGTGGGTTAGTAGTTAGTTAGCCATGCTAATGAAAAGTTAGTTAGCCATAAAAATAAAAGAAACAATAAAGGAAAAGAAGTGGAGAGAGGGAGTTACACTACAATAAAACGAAAGAAAAGAAAAGTTAAAGAGAGAAAGTTACACTTAAACAAAGTAGAAGAAAAGAAGTAAAGAGGGAAGAAGTTACACTACAACAAGAAACAACAAAAGGAAGAAGTAAAGAGCAAAGGAAAGCACAAGTAAATTGAAAGAAGGAAGAGAAGTAGTACTTGTATTAGCTTGTCACCCTTCAAATACAACACTTACACACTCTCTCTCTTTCACTCTAACGGCTAAAACAACAACTAGAAGAACAACAACAACAACTACAAACCTAAAAAACAAGATTACAAAACTTGCTAAAGCTCTGATCTCCTTCAACTGAAGACCCCTGGGGGGTTTTTATAGATACCAGGACAGAGGGGGCCACGTGAGCAGCACGTGGCCCAAAAATCAAGCGCGCGCGCCCAAACTGCCGTGGAAACGCGGCTTGGGCCGCATTTTCACGGCCCTGGCTGGGCGGCGCGCGCCCAATTTTGGGCAGCGTGCTGCCCAGTCTGTCTTCTGTCCACCTGAACTCCTGGATTTGCGATTTGATGCCCTGGGCTGACAAAATCTTCAATCTAAAGTCAATGGCTACTTGGTAGGCTTTTAATCACCAATTAAATGGTGATTTAGGTCTTCTTCTTCATTTGCACACCATGGACCTAGGACCAAGCAAGAAAGGTTTTATTAGCAGAATTTTACATGAAATAAATATGAGAATGTGATAAAAATTATGCAAAATTAGAGACTAATCACACCCCCACACTTATCTTTTTGCTCGTCCCGAGCAAAACAAAAATAAGAAAATTATTATACCACTTTCGCAGGTGACGCGATTGCACTGAGCATGTGCAACAAGCCTTTAAACCTCTAGGTTTCCCCTAGAGGAGGAGTGTTGTCTCCTGAGGGTTTTCAGCGGATTGCACCCACAAAATCCAATAAGTAAAGAAAAGGAGTTTAGTTGTTAGAAAGATATAGTATATATATATATATATATATATATATATATATTTTATTTATTAAAAAGAACTTTCAATCATCTAAGTAAAAAATGACCGAATGATATAAGAATTAGGTTTAACCCTCATAAGTCCTCTTATATTTTAGCCTTCATAAATGAAGAAACTATGGTTTTTCTTTAAATTTAGAAAGGATCTTGTACTTCTAACTCATTCTTTTATTTTGCTTTAGATAGATATGCATAATTTGTAAGTGTGATGTGCTTGGGATTTTTCAACTCAACTTTGAATATCATTTAATTTTATTAATATTTACTTATTATTCTTGGTTCCATTAGGCTTTCTACTTTACTTATGTAACACATATCAAACCGATGACTCCTAAACCAGATGGTTTTAGGGCACCAGGTAGAAAAACACCCTTCAGGTCAAATATGCAAGTGGAGTAGGCCACGAAATCAAGATTTGTATATAGGATTTTTTTTAAGCGTTAGTAATCATGCTTCTTAAGGCACAATTATCCAGCTTTTTCTTTTTCTTTTTCTTTTCTTTTCAGAGTTGTGTCTCTAAATCCCAAGCATGTGTGTGTGGGTTATGCATATTCTACTAAGGCTAAATAAATGGTATGAGTTATTTTCCTTATCCCTCCTAACTTTTTAGTCAAACCACTCTTTCTTGTTTACTTAGGCAAAAATAAAGATTTATTAATAAGGTTCCCGTAATTCCTACAATCTTCTGGTATTTTTATAAAGAGTATGAAATTTCTTTTCAATCTGGAGGTTTTTTTTTTAAGAAAGAATAAAAGGAAAAAGAAAAAGTGTTAGCACCCCCCCCACACCTATCTAATGCATTGTCCTCAATGAATGCATATGGAAATGCGAATGCAATAAATAGGGGGAAGAAATAATGTCACCATCTTCGTAGACTCGGGCTGGCCTAGTGCGAATAGGCTAAAAAAATGTAGAAGGGGTAAGCATATAAACAAGTTTTTTTTTTTGTTGTTGTTGTGGTTAGGTGTATGACGGGCCAAAAAGAGTCAGCACACTATCATCCGGAGTCATGGGCTCAGTGGTCAAGAAGGGCTTCAGTTTTTGCCCATTGACTTTGAATTCCGTGTTGTTCTTAGGGTCTGCAATAAGCACAGCACCGTGTGGGAAAACAGTGCGCACAATGAACGGTCCTGACCAACGAGTTTTCTGCTTCCCCGCGAAAATATGAAGCCTAGAGTTATATAACAGAACCCTATCTCCAAGTGCAAAGTTTTTTCGGGTTATGATTTGGTCATGAAAAGTTTAGTTCTGCTCTTGGTGATTCGGGCATTCTCATAGGCTTCATTCCGTATCTCCTCTAATTCTGAAATCTGCAGTTTCCTAAGTTCACCGGCCTTGGTCAGCAGATGACAGGCTTTTCCAAACACGATTCTATAACGAGACATCCCCAGAACTGTCTTAAAAGCAGTATGGTAAGCCCACAATGCATCATTGAGCTTAACCGACCAATCCTTTCGGTTTTGTCCGACAGTCTTTTCCAGAATGAGCTTGATCTATCGGTTGGTGACTTCGATCTGTCCATTTGTCTGGGGATGATACGGAGTGGATAACTTGTGATTGATGGAATATTTTCGCATCAGAGCTTCAAAAACTCTGTTACAGAAATGTGATCCATTATCACTAATTATCGCTCTGGGGGTGCCAAATCGGGAGAAGATGTTCTCTTTAAGAAATTTGACAACCACTTTGTTGTCATTCGTCTTAGTTGGCACAGCTTCTACCCACTTAGAGACATAATCTACAGCAACCAAAATGAATTGGTTGCCAAAGGAACTAGGAAATGACTCCATGAAATCAATACCCCAAACATCAAAAATTTCCACTTCAAGGATCGGGTTTAGGGGCATCATGTCTCTTCTTGAAATCTTCCTAATTTTTTGACAATTTGCGCATGACTTGCAAAAATGATATGAGTCTTTGAACAAAGTGGGACAGTAGAACCCACTTTGTAGAACCTTTTCTGCAGTCTTGCGGGGACCGAAGTGTCCTCCGCATGCAAGGTCATGGCAAAAGCTGAGCACACTCCTCTGTTCCTCCTCAGGTATGCATCGTCTAATTATTTGGTCGGGACAATACTTAAAAAGATACGGTTCTTTCCAGAAGAAGTACCGTACTTAGGCAAAGAAGCGGTATTGGTCTTGCTTTGTCCAGTCAGCGGGTAATTGTCCCGTGGCCAGGTAATTAACGATGTCAGCATACCAGGGTTCCTTAAGAATGGCTAGGATGTGCTCGTCTGGGAAATCCTCGTTGATCGGAGCTTGGATGGTTGGTGCATTCGAAATTCGTGAGAGATGATCAGCAACCACATTTTCTATACCTCTTTTATCCCGAATTTCTAAGTCAAATTCTTGAAGCAAAAGGATCCACCGAATCAGTCAGGCTTTTGCTTCCTTCTTGGTCATGAGGTATTTCAGAGCCGAGTGATCCGTAAAAATTACCGTCTTCGAACCTAACAAGTAAGGCCGAAACTTTTTTAATACAAAGACAACGGCCAAGAATTCCTTCTCAGTCGTTGTATAGTTCTGTTGGGCGTCATTCAAGGTCCTACTCGAATAGTAGATCACGTGCTGCCTATTATCGATGCGCTGTCCTAGAACAGCGCCAATAGCAAAATCAGATGCATCACACATGATTTCAAATGGCTGGGCCCAATTAGGAGCAGAAATGATAGGTGCAGAAATCAGTTCTTGCTTAAGCTTCCCCCATGACTTGAAACATTCATCGTTGAAATCAAAGGGCACGTCCTTAGCGAGCAGGTTGGTTAAGGGCCTCACGATTTTGCTAAAGTCTTTAATGAACCGTCGGTAGAACCCAGCATGCCCTAAAAAGGATCTAATATCCTTGATGCTCTAGGGTGGTGGAAGCTTAGCAATCACTTCTACCTTAGCCTTATCCACTTCTATGCCTCTCCTCGAAATCTCATGGCCCAAGACAATCCCCTGTCTCACAATAAAGTGACATTTTTCCCAGTTTAGAGTTAGGTTTTTCTCAATGCATCTTTGTAGCACTAACTCTAAGTGATGAAGACACTGATCAAATGAATCTCCGTAGATGGAGAAGTCATCCATGAAAATCTCAAGAAAACGTTCCACCATGTCAGAGAACAAACTAAGCATGCACCGTTGGAACGTTGCAGGAGCATTGCACAATCCAAAAGGCATGCACCGATAAGCAAAGGTTCCGAACGGGCAGGTGAACGTTGTCCTTTCCTGGTCTTCTGCAGCAATGGGGATCTGATTGTATCCCAAGTACCCATCTAGAAAGCAGTAGTACTCATGTCCAGCCAAACGCTCAAGCATTTGGTCGATGAAGGGTAGCGGGAAGTGGTCTTTACGGGTAGCTGCATTCAACTTCCTGTAGTCGATACAAACACGAACCTTGGTAGGCAATCTTGTTTGTACCAACTCTTTTTCCTCATTTTCTACTACTGTAAAGCCAGCCTTCTTTGGGACCGCATGAACAGGGCTAACCCATTGACTATCAGAAATGGGATAAATTATCCCATTATCTAATAGTTTTAGAATTTAGCCTTAACTGCCTCTTACATGAGAGGGTTAAGCCTGCGTTGTGGGTCCCTCCTAGGGGTTGCTTCATCGACTAAATGGATTCTGTTTTGTACTATGGCTGGACTTATTCCTTTGATGTCCTTCATCGTCCATCCAATGGCTTCTCTATGTCTTTTCAGAATAGACATTAAGCTGTCCTCTTGTTGCTCAGTCAGGTGTGATGCTATGATGACTGACAAGGTGTCCTTTCCGCCCAGGTAGGCGTACTTGAGATGTTCAGGCAAGGCTTTTAGCTCTAGGGAAGGTGTTTCTTCATTGGAGGCAATCTCTGGGCTTTCAATCCTAGGATGGGGTACACTGGGGCTTGATGCCCAATCCACTGCTGAATCTACGATCTAGTCTAGATTAAAATCCTCAGCCTCCAGATCAAACTCTGCCTCAGTTTCTGTCTCCATACTCTCCTCATGCTCACTGGTCAGGTTTTCAATTGAATTGACCTCAAACGTCTGATCATTGACATCCCTAGGTTGTCTTCCAAGATTAAAGACATTGACTTCCTTCGTCATGTATCCAAAAGTCAATCGCATGGATCCGTTCCTACAGTTGATTATGGCGTTGGCTGTACTAAGGAATGGGCGCCCAAAGATGACGGGAGTTTGAGACCTAAGATTCGACACAGGTTGGGTCTCAAGCACAATGAAGTCAATGGGGTAAATGAAATCCCTGACCCGGATGAGGACGTCTGTGATTTCCCCCTTCGGGATCTTCACAGATCGGTCAGCTAGCTGAATGGTGACTCAAGTTGGGCTTAGCTCGCCCAACCCAAGTTGCTGGTATACTGAGAGAGGTAGCAAGTTGATACTTGCTCCCAGGTCAAGAAGCGCTCTACTGATTTTGGTCTGTCCTATGGTGCATGAAATGGTGGGACATCCGGGATCCTTGTATTTCACCGAAATAGGACCAGACAGAATTTTGCTTATATTAGTGGCCAAGAAGACTTTCTTGGGCACATTGGTCTTTCTCTTCTTTGTACACATATCCTTCAGAAATTTGGCGTAAGCCGGGACTTGTTGGATAGCGTCAAGAAGTGGCACATTCAATTTGACCTGGTTGAACATCTCTAGCATTTTCTACATGTGCATATTTTTATTGTTGTTCCTAAGCCTATTGGAAAGGGTGCTACAGGCTTATGAACTGGTTCAGCAGCTTTGTCCTCGTCAGATGTTTGTGGAGTGGATTAGGAGGAACTAGCAGAGGTGGAGGTAGGAGTGGGATCAGGATGGACTGGACTTTTTGTTGGTAAACCTGGTTGTCTACCTTCTTTCCATATCGCAGTGTGTGAACAGCATTACACTGGTTAATTGATGGATCCTGAATTTCATATGCTTGGTTGGAGGTTTTAGGGTTAACTAGCGGCTGACTAGGCAAAGTACCCTTAGGTCTTTCACTTAGGGAGCTAGCTAACTGGCTCATCTGCATTTCCAACCTCGATATGGCCTGTGAATGACTGTTCAGAGTTTGTCCCTGGTTTTGCATAAAAGCGGTTTGGGACTTTATGAAAGCCTCTATGCTCTCCTCTAATTTACTGATTTTCTTTTCCATTTGTGAGCCTTGGGAGGAGGAAGCTGGGGCTTGATTGGGAAAAGTTGGTGGAGGAGTAGAATGGTGAAAGTTGCTGGAAAAATTAGGCCTGGGAGGATTGTTTTGGGCCCAGGAGAAATTGGGGTGATTTCTCCAGCCGGGATTGTAGGTCTGTGAGTAGGAGTTGTGAGGCGGCCGTGAGTAAGCCGCGTTTATGTGTTCCGGTGGCACTTGCTGGGCATGGAAAATAGGGCACTCTTCAAAGACATGGTTTGGTGCTTGACAATATGAACAACCCGGATTGTGAATTGGTGGTGGGTTGATCTGGTTGACACTGGCAGGCTCTTTTGTTTCCAGAGCCTCTATCCTTCTCATTAGGGTAGCAATCTTGGCCTCGGCAGCTATGGATGATTCTAGAGATAGGAGCCCTCCTCTTGAAGCTATAGATTGTGAATTCCTAGGTTTTTCTGAGGCTGGCTCCCATTGCAAGGTTTTCTCCGCTAAATCCTCAAATAAATCCCAACCCTGATTCTCATCCTTCAGCAAGAACCCTCCCTGACACATCGTTTCTAACAGGGTCTTAGACTAATAATCTAGACCATCGTAGAGAATCTGACATTGACGCCATTTCTCCACGCCATGATGAGGGCACTGAGCGAGGAGATCTTTGAATCGCTCAAAGTATCTCCAAAATGGTTTGCTCGGGTCTTGCTTAAACTGCATGATGTTCTTCCTATTGAGGGCAGTCTTGTGAATGGGGTAGAATTTCTTCAAGAAAGCCTTGACGATATCATCCCAGGTCGTGACTGAATCTGCTGCCAAGCTGTACAACCATTTCTTAGCTAGGTCCTTTAGGGAAAAAGGGATGAAACGTAACCTAACGGCATCATCCCCTAGCTGGGGTATACGCATCATGAGGCATACTTCTTCAAATTCCCTAACAAAGAAGTATGCGTCCTCTGATTCTAAACCATGAAATTTGGGAAGAGTGTTAATGAATTGGGGTTTTAACTCAAAATTATTGCCGTTTGCTTCAGGAAGTTCTATGCAAGATGGAAGTGAAGTTCTGATCGGGTAAAATCTATCCTGAAGTGATGCCATCACCGGTTCTGGATGCAAGGGTAGAGAAGTGTTTCTTATTAATCTGGAAGTTGACAGATCTCTCACCCACTCTTGCATGCAGCACACCACAAATAACGTGAAAACAACAAACAATCGAAAAAGAACTAAAAACAAACAAAAGAAAGAAAAACAACCACAAGCCTTAGTCTAAGGTACCTAGACCTAGACGACTCCTAACTGGTCGATTCTCCGGGGAAGGTTGTTGCAGGAACTCGACTACAAGCTAATCGGCCAGGAAAGGGTAAAGCTCGGGGGGAGGTATCCAGGCAGAGCCACGGGCCTAATTACGCCAAACCACGGAGCTTTCGAGGCTTTACCTCTCAATCCACTTTCCTTAGACACCGATTTTGCAGGAGTATAGTTCTTACAATTTCCAACCTCGGTTAATCTCTTAGTGAGTCTGAGATGTCCCTAGGGCCAACGTCTATTGATTTTTAGTTAAGGCTTGGGAAAATGTGAGTGCACTTGGAGATGATTTTTTGGCTAAGGAAGGGTGATGAAATCCCCACCTTATCTTGTTTATTTGGGTTTTGCCCTTAAAGTCAATTGTGCAAGCGTACAGTTTATTCACAACAAGGTAACACTCAAAGCGGTAAGTCACTTCAAAATGTTAGTCCTATTCTATTGAATGCACACGTACCTTGTCTCCAGCAGTCTTCAACAGAAATTGAAATGAATTGAAATAGACACGTGCCCTATATGCAAAGGTCTAGTCCAAATTTCAATTAAGCAATAAGTGGATTTCTGTTGAGTTTATTATACATGCATAAAGGTGAAGCATCCAAGGAAACTTAAAAATTAGAAAGCAAAAAAAAATTTATTTTTTTAGCGGCTTTCGGCAACCCTACAAACGAGTTTGCTAGTACTTCAATCAGAAAAACTCGCTTTTACACGAATTTTTCCGAGGGCAAATGAATCCTCGCGCAATGTTCTTGGCCACCTCTTTCGCTTCCCGTGATAGTGAGCTCCTTGGTACTTCTCTACACACAAAAACAAAGAACAATCTTTAGTAGTGAACAATAAAGCCGTTCCCTCCCCGGCAACGGCGCTAAAATTTGATCGGCAAAAAGCAAGCACAAGAAAAGTAGAAAGGGAGTGGGTCGAAGTTACTGCTTTTGCTATTCTTCCGTAGTAGCGAAGTGGCTATACGGGTCGTATCCACAAGGAGGGGGAGCGATGGAAGCTTGATGCGGCTTCAAAGTTCAAGAAGAAAGAAAGTTCTTTGTGTCAAAATAAAGAATTGAAAAGTAAAAACAAGTTGTTTGAAGAATTGTTGGAAAATGTTTTGGGTGGTTTGTAAAAAGTGATTTTTTTCTTAGTTGTAAAAATGCATGGCTAACTTTCTACTAAGTGCTCCCACTAATTTCTAACTTTTGGAAGATAGCCTCACGATGGATCATAGGCGAACACAAACCTTTTGCATTGGAACTATTCACGTGGAAATCGAGTGAAAGTTCATCCTAAAACTTAGCTTTACACAGCAAAAACTCGGACATTCCCTTATCAAGATCCGATAGAAGGCAAGAATAAGGGAAGACTCGAGTGCACTATTGGTATCGGCAAAGTTAAAAGGAGAAGTCTCTAACTTACAATAACAAGTAAAGTACACAATTCATAAATCATCAAAACTCATTAAGCATGAAGTATAAGAAAGTAAATACTTGTAGGTAAATTAGAGTTAGAACCCTCATCTTAAGATGCCATAGCTCTTGTTTGCACAAGGCTTGTTTGACACTATTGACTCATTTGGGTTATCAATCAAGTGTTAGAAATTAGTGGGTTAGCAGTTAGTTAGCCATGCTAATGAAAATTTAGTTAGCCATAAAAGTAAAAGAAACAATAAAGGAAAAGAAGTGGAGAGAGAGAGAGTTACACTACAAGAAAAAAAAAGAAAAGAAAAGGTAAAGAGAGAAAGTTACACTAAAACAAAGTAGAAGAAAAGAAGTAAAGAGGGAAGAAGTTACACTACAACAAGAAACAACAAAAGGAAGAAGTAAAGAGCAAAGAAAAGCACAAGTAAATTGAAAGAAGGAAGAGAAGTAGTACTTGTATTAGCTTGTCACCCTTCAAATACAACACTTACACACTCTCTCTCTTCCACTCTAATGGCTAAAATAACAACTAGAAGAACAACAACAACAATAACTACAAACCTAAAAAACAAGATTACAAAACTTGCTAAAGCTCTGATCTCCTTCAACTGAAGACCCCTGGGGGGTTTTTATAGATACCAGGACAGAGGGGGCCACGTGAGCAGCACGTGGCCCAAAAATCAAGCGCGCGCACGCCCAAACTGTCGCGAAAACGCGGCTTGGGCCGCGTTTCCGCGGCCCTGGCTGGGCGGCACGCGCCCAGTTTTGGGCAGCGTGCTGCCCAGTCTGTCTTCTGTCCACCTGAACTCCTGGATTTGCGATTTGATGCCCTGAGCTGACAAAATCTTCAATCTAAAGTCAATGGCTACTTGGTAAGCTTTTAATCACCAATTAAATGGTGATTTAGGTCTTCTTCTTCATTTGCACACCATGGACCTAGGATCAAGCAAGCAAGGTTTTATTAGCAGAATTTTACATGAAATAAATATGAGAATGTGATGAAAATTATGCAAAATTAGAGACTAATCATGCACAGGAAGTCACACGTGTATATGATCATAGTGATATCGGCTCAGTCATATAAGTACAAGAAAAGAAAATAGAGAATTAAGAATTAATACAGAAACTTAGATATGGAATCATGCAAGTGACGAGCAATGTAATATAATTATACAATAATAATAATAATAATCAGTATCGTCTGTTATTTTAATCATTTTCTTTTAGTGTCCTATACCACTGGCAGTCCATACTGGAGCTCGAACAACAGCAGACCTCATTCGAATATAACAAATGAGTACCATTATTCAAATGAGAGAGTAACCAAATAATACACGTTCCTAACATTACCATTGTTGGGTTACTAAATGCATCATGTACTGGGTATGAATGACTAGTGCACTAAGGATGTGTTCATCATACTAATGCCAGGTGATGTGGCATTCTAGAGATGCCCTCCACGGATTCAAGAGGTGGCCCCCACTATGTGTGTGGCGTGGCAGTTTGTTCAGTGTGGCACTTAGTTCCACACATGACGTGTACCAGGTAACAGAAAGAATGAGTCTGATCAATAACAGTATATATAACAGGTGTATTAAGGACACGATGTGGGACTCTAAAGGTGACACCCACGGATCCAAGAGGTGTCCCCCATCATGTATGTGGCATGGCACTTTGCTCTATGTGGTATTTAGCTCCACATACTGTTCCTCCGTGTCCAAGTATAAGAGTGTCATGTGAAGTGATACAGGAACCATGCAAGTAACAGGCCTGGTGGTATTTACACAAGTAATGCAAGTATAAACCATACACAATTAAGCTGCATAATATGAAATCAACTTATTATATTATTATTAAATTATTATTACTCGTCCGACTCATATGTTCTCATATAAGTCCTGCTGTACCAACACACATACATCTACTTATGAGTAAGATGAGATTAGTTATAGAAAACTAATAAGGGATCAATGAACCATATTTATAGTGAGCCCCGTGCATACCTAGGACAACGACCTCAGAAGCATCTGGTACTGAGCTGGAACTTGCCGCTAAGCAGTAAAGTCTTATTTGTATGCCTTGGAAGGAATGAATTTTGGAACAAGGGTGCCAGCACACTCCACCAGAACACCTGGTGGTCCTCAAGTAGAACCGAAGTTTCGATTGCGCAACTATTGACACTTACAAAAGAGAAACTCCCAAACAACTTTTTAATTGAGTAGAATAATGTTTGACTTGTCGACACTTCTAAAAGACAAGTCATAGACGAGCCGAAGACCAAACTGCTTTACACTCAGACCCATCCCAGATATATTAAACAATCAACTAGACTCTGTTGGTCCAACCAAAAGACAAAACAAGTCTTTATTTGCCTTTGAAGAGGCATGAGTAAGCACAACAAAGCTAAGCACTAGCTTCGCTAAGCTCAGTCCAACTGGCTACATTTCTAACTTTGCATGAAACTTTATTTAGCTCTGCTAAGCTAAGTCTTAGCTTCGCCAGAAGCTATAGCCTTCTCAAAAGGCTGATGATACCAATAAGGCATAGGCTCGTAGTGAACTTCATCTATCTCTGTGAAGAGCTGAACAATAGCCCCACCATAAGCTATTTAGCCCCACCACAGGTTTTATCTAGCTTCGTTAAAAGCTGAACAATAGCTTTGACGTAAGCTATTTAGCCTCGCCCTAGGCTTTATCTAGCTTTGTTAAAAGCTGAACAATAGCTTTGCCATAAGCTTAGCTTCTCCGAATAGGCAAAGCTGCAGGTTTTTAGATTTTTTAAAATCATTAATCAGATAAAAAGGGAATATTCTCCCCGATTAATTATCCCACTGATTCAGGGGAGATGATTATCCCCTTTTTAGAGGGTTTACAACAAATCCCCGATTAAAGGAGATAATCAAGGGATTTAAATCTCTTAGTGATTGAAATATCTCACTTAAAAAAGAGATAATCAAGGAATTCAAATCCCTCAGTTAAAGGAGATAATCAGGGATCTTAACTCTTTTAAAATAATAATTATTGACAGCCTAGCAGGCTAGCCTCGCCATAGAATAAATTAGCCTGTTAGAAGTTGAATTAGCCCCGCTAATGGCTATTTATCTTCATCTAAAGATTACAACAGCTGTACTTATAGCTGTTAACTGATTTTTAAGGATTTTTTATTCCTCATCTAGCCTATAAATAGCCGATTGTAGGCTAGAAGAAAGGGCGGCTCCCTCCGTAAAGAGAAAACACTTCTTCCCAGAGAGAAAGGGAGAGATCTCCTTCTTCATTGACAAGAACTCACGTTTTTTAGCGTAATGCTTCCAATAATAACAATATTTTCTATAGTACTTTAAGCTAATCAAAGGTTACAACACCCTAGTTCAACTGAACTGATCGAGACTTCTCCTCGTATCAAGAGAATTCTCAAACTAGGCGAGAAGGAATTCCCAGACGACAGATCGAAGATCGATTGCTCATGTGATCAAAGGGACGAAGTGGTCGCGTGCTGACCAGATGCTTACCAGCACGCTTCCCCAAAAACAACCATAGAATTCTTGTAACTTTGCTTTACTTGTAATTTCTACAAATTTTTGTAAGTTTTCCTGATCAAACAATCTTTGGAAAACAAGATGGCAACTCTACTGGGTACTATCTTCTCCATCGATAAGAAGGTTGTATGGCAACATGATGATTAGACTCATGGGTCTACCATCGAGATACTAGTCATCAGTTTTGACTAAGAAAAGTTTGAAGAAATCCTCTCTCAGGGTGACAACATCCCTCTTTTCGTGCGCAAGCGTAGGAAAATCTTCGTAGCCAAAGTTTCATTGTCTATTTCTCTTAAAGAAGCTTCCTACGAGGCTAAACAGACTCAGGGAGAGTCTAATTTATCCTCTGACGAGGCTAGGCATGCTCAGTGCGAGCCTAAGATCACTTCTGGTGAGGTTAGCAAAACTGTATTACAGTCTGCTTCAGTCTCTAGCGAGGCAAGGGTTTTCAGCAGCCCTAAAGTAGCTTCTGCGAAGCTAAAAGGGCCTCGCCTCTCTCTGTGTTTTCTCAGCCTTAGGCGAGACTAAAGCACCTTGTAGTACTAAGTCTCAAGCCTCTGGCAAGGTTAAAGCACTGTTTAGTGGTAAACCTTCAGCCTATAAGGCTAAAACACCTGCTATTAGTGCCAGTACCCTTGGTGGCACTAAAATAGCTTCTGGCAAAGCAAGCTCCCTCAGTAGCACTAAGTTTACATCCTTCAAGGCTAAGTTAGCTTTACGTGAAGCTATTTCCATCAAAACTGAGGCCTCTAAGACCAAAGCTATTGGAAAAACCAATGCCCTTGGTGACACTAATATGGCTTCTGGCGAAACAAGTATACTTGGCGGCACTAAACCCAAAGCCTTCTATAAGGCTAAGGCTGCATCTGGCAACGCTAGCATAGTTTCGTGTGAAGCTAGTGTGATCATTTCTAGCCAAATCAAGGTTGTAAAGACTAAAGCTTCTGGTGTAGCTAGCCTTACTTTATCCAGTGTAAAGGCACCAGGATTCTTCAAGCTAAAAGTTTCTGGTGAAACTAGCCTTGCTTTATCCAGAGCAAAGGCACCAGCCTTCTTGAAGGCTAAAGCTTCTGGCGAAGCTATCCTTGCTTTATCCAAAGCAAAGGCGCCAATCTTCTTGAAGGCTAAAAAACACGATTTTTCTACAAGGGTTAAGGTAAAAATCCCTAGAAAAGTGCCCCAGACATTCTTGGACCTTCAGTTCGAGACCGTCTAGGTCCGATTCGTTCAAACGTATCTAACAACCCAAACTTAAGAGATTACTTGAGCAACAAGCGGAATCTTCGCATGGAGGAACCAGTTGACGTCTCCCCATCTCAGTGCAGACAAACAGAATGTTAACTTGTAATGGTACATTCTGCCTAATATTGTTTAGGGTCAGTCCTTACAACATGCTCCAATTGCACAAGCAGCTATCCCTATGACCGACAATCAATTTTTGATTGATTATCAGTCGAAACGTTGAAGAGGTCTCATCCTCTAAAAAAGAAGGCAGCAAAGAAGATCTTTGGCGATCTTCCCAAAGCCACCGTCAATATGATAGGTCGGGAAGAGGGTTCTCATCAATCTCAAAGAAGGAGACAAGGGGTGGTTCCTCCCCCTCCCATTATGCCAGATTCTGATTATAGCCCTTACTTACGTCAAGTCTCTGTAATGCAAGAAGGTGTGCTCTGAAACACCCGCTCAAGGGTAGCAATAACTTATTATGACTAGTCTTCTACATCAAGAGGTGTTACATTGCCAGGAGCCATGCGATGCATGTTCCAGTGGTCAAATGATGAACCAGAGTACAGTGGTTACGCTTCCTCTGATGCTGTCAGTTCTATTCAAAGGGATATAGTATCAATCAACATGGCTGATAATGACGATGATACAGATCTCCATCGCCAAATGTAAGCCCAAGAGGAAGCCTTCAAGAATCAACAAATTGCTCTCGATGGCATTCGGTGTTTACTCGGACAAATCCTTGAGCGATAAAGCAACAACAGTCATAAAAATGATAATCGTAATGACGATAACCATAACCACCATATTGATAAGGAGGAGAATCACAGTGATGAACAAATGCCTCCACCTCCTCCAAGTGGTTCCTCTGAAGCTCAGAAGGGGTCTTCTTGGTTGATGCCGATGTTATTAAAAGCATCCAAGCTCAGTTAGCATACCTCACTCAACGAGATGAATTGAAGAAGTAGGAAGAATAAGTTCTTACCCACAGGAATATGATTTTGTTCTGTATCTGCCAAAGTTTAAGCTGCCGACACTGCATTCATACATGATAAGACTTCATCAAACTGGCATATCTATTTATTTTGGTCCCAAACTGGTAATGTGATAGGCAATGTTGCTATCATGACTAGGCTGTTTATTGGCACTCTCAAGGGAGTAGCCTTTGACTGGTTCTGGAGTCTCCCCTTAAACACCATCAACACATGGCTCGACTTGGAAACTCGTTGCTCTCTCGATTTTATGAGAACGATACCGAGGTAACATGGACAAACTCTGCTCTCTCACCCAGAAAGAAGGAGAGTTAATCAGGGATTATATTGAAAGCTTCCGCAACCTTTCTCAACTATACCCTGTTAGTATGCCATTGCCCATGTTAATCCAAGCATGCAGGCATAACTTTCTCGATCGCATGGGAGCTGTCAAGCCTCATACCTGGAAAGAGCTTGTCGAACAAGCTGAAATAACTGAAAATTAGCCAAGAAGTTTGACTCCCTGGCTCCTAAAATCAAGTGGGAAGCTAGTACCAGCAAAGGTTGTGATGCGGCTCAATCTTCCCAATCCAGGAAAAAATAGATTAGTAATGGAAGTGTCCGGAGATGCCCAGCCGAGCTAAAAAAAGGTAACTCCAATAGAGCTTCGACTTCGGAGTATAAGTTTCCACCGAGATAATACTTCTTCAAGGATGGGCAAGTGGTAATGATTTTCCACTTAGTCAATAAAGGCAATAAGCTGAAGTTGCCAGAAGTCAGACACCCAGATGAGGTCGGATGTACAAGCGACCCCAACTACTACCTCTTTCATAGGATGTTACATCATCCTACCAGTAAATGCTTTCTTATCAAGGACAAAATACAAGCATTAGTTGATGCTTGAGTTCTGACTCTGAAATCAGAACAAAAGAGAGTCTCCGACAACATGGTGTCCTTCAATGTTGGGACTTTCCTGAAGGTGACAGTTCAAGTGGGGTTAACTCCCATTCATGAAGCAAGACTGGACGTCATTAATCTGATGGCTAAAAAGCGGGAGTCTGAAGGCCTCGTTCCATTGACGACCAAGTCTGGGGAAATCATGTGGGTCCATTCTGATATCATCAAAGATGAGCAATAGGAATCAAGCAAACTCAAGCTCAAGGGCAAGTCTTGCAATGTAATCTCTCTTGCAATAGATAAGAATGCTACAACCATAGCTTCTCTTTGCGACTCTGAAGAGAAGAGAAGCTTGCCTTGGCGGTGCAACCCGCCACCTCTTAACCAGTAGGTACTCGATTTGGGAAGTCATATTTAAAACAATACGACCGAACACTTGATGTAGCACAACAAGCCACCATATTGGGAGCTACTACATCGGTCCATGTTCCGGCCTAGGTTTCTATGCCTCCCTTACAGAAGGATAAAGGAAAAATGGTTCGGTTTGATAAATCCCTGAAGAAGGATACTTCTCGGGACCTCAATGCGCCTTTCCGCTTTGATATATTGGCATAACTTGCTAATATCTCAGCTCGTATCACTCTGTACAAGCTGCTCTTCCTTTCTAAGAAAAGAAGGGAAGCACCCCGAGATGTACTTGCCGATTCAGAAACTTTTCTGACGCAAGTACCTACCATCTATGTCAATGAAGGAACTAGATGCCCGCAATGTTATTCAGTGATTCAAGAAGTTTCCAATATCATTGATTGAGTTTGAACCTGCACACAAAAATAAAGAATTTCAGAACTAAGAATGAAAAGTGCAAGTTACTCAATTCTACCGCGACAGCAAGTGGCTATGCGGTCGAGATCCACAAGGAGGGACTAGCGATGGAAGCTTGTTTAGCAAGTTCTCTTTTAAGATACAAAGTTTGGTTAAAGTTCTTCTTTAGTTTTTTTAAAAGAAAGAGAAAAAATTGAGTTAAATTGAGTTAGAAAGAAAGGGGTAGAATAAGAAGGTGGAGAAATAAGAAGTGATTTATACAAATGAGATTGAAAAGAGTGATAAAAGATTTGGTGGATTGTGATGTTCTAAACTAAAGATGAAAAGAAAAGAAAGGAAACCTAAAAATTACTTACCTCTTCAGTGCTCATATACCTTGGATCTGTTGCGACGGCTTACCTTGTCTTTGAAGGCGATCAAGCATGGCGTATAGGATCTTCCCCATTCTCGATCTACATTACGAATAAAAGGGCAAACTATACTAGCAAGAGAAAGGTTGTTCATCACCATAGGCCATCAAGGGCACTTGCAACGGCTAAGCAGTCTCGAGGCTATCAGATTCTGTCACGCCCCGCTTCCCAAAATACGTGAAAACAGAGTCGCGACGAGAGTCGGCGACGTATATACGCGAGGAAAATACCTCACGTATACACGCTAAGCCTAAAGTAACCCGAACAAGCTATAAATCTGAACCATAATAATCAGCCATCACTGCAATAATACATATAAAGGCTACACATGATCTCAAATAAAATAAGAAATAGAATAGAAGCCAAGTGTGATGTACATGAATCAAAAATAATAGCAAGAATAAAGAAAGGAAAGAATACCAGAATCGAATAGGGAGAAGCTCCAGCTCTTCACGAAGCGTACAGTCTCATCGAACACCTGCACAATAGAAACAAAGCATCTAATATCTGGACGTGCAAATCCAGGGTCGTCAGAAAGCGACCTGGTGAGTGTGTGTGTAAGGAGAACTGCTCGTGCATATAAACAGTGTGCACAAAATAATCACAGATAACTGCAAACACAAAATAACACGATAAATAAGCAACTGAATAACAATGATATGAATAAGTGTGCAGATAAAAGACGAGTAAAATAACTGTAAACAAACAACTGATGTGTAGATGTGTAACCTAGCATATGTCACTAGTATGATATATAATCTGGTCCTGGTTACAATCATATGTCTATCATAGTGATATATATGTACAATCAGGTGATTACGGTCAGTCACAATGCATTAACAGTTCATTATCATTTATTATGTTAGCGAACACCAATTGCCACCCGTAATAGACGCATCCCATACTACGCCTACTACACGTGTCAATCAGGGTCCTTAGTTATTGAAATTAGTGGAAGAGATATTATCCATGCTTTAGGGGGTTCCGTACATACCCGGAACCACGACCCAATCACCTGGCGCTGAACCAGGTCCTACCGCTAGGTAGTCATTAACAATAACAATGTGTCAATAACAATGACAATATGAACAATACGGGATGTCAGTCATCCCCCGGAACCCTGCAGTGGAACCATATCTCGGCTGCGCAACCTGTATCCTAGGTCCACCCAAAATACAGACGCTGTCTCCTCCATTAATTTCCCCAATCCCAGTGTAAGTTGTCAATTTACATTATCATTTATAACAATCAATATCCATGTTATTTCGATTACTGGGACGATACGGTGACAGTAACAATATCAATGTAATAATAACAATGTGAACAATATACCGTGTAAATGGTAGAACAATGGAACAATGTATATGTTACGGTCTGATAATATTTCCCCAGTAAGTTTCAATAACAGGAATTCAATACAACAACAGAACTAGATAATACTCAATAGCCAGTCTCATCTGGAACCGGTTAATATCTCATATGCCTGTACTGCATATAACAATAGTCGATCTCAATAGTCATCATGAACCTAGCCTCAATAGTCACCCTGACCGTCAAATATCAATCCTTGTCAAAGTAATCCGGTACAGTAACCCACAAGTTTAATGAATCAATAACCAGTTCTCTCATCAATCAATCTACTTTGATCCTGAAGTCATCAATATATTCACATCTCAATAACTGAAATAATCAATGCTCTGACACATCTATTCAGATCTCCACCCCCTAGTCTGATCAAAGTCATCACACACTCTTACTTCTATCAAGGTCAAACACAAGATCCCAAAGTCAAGTAACATATCAGATATATATCTAAGATATATCAGGTCAGGTCAATCAAATCAATGCCTATTCCTCAAGACCATATTCATCCAAGTATAACCAAGATTATAGCTAAAGGGTAAAGTCCTCAATCCATAGAAATCTATCAGCAGCAGTCAGACTAGAGTTAGTCGACTAGGGTTGGAGCAAGTCGACTAGGGTAGTGGGTTAGTCGACTAACAAATAGGATAAGTCGACTATGCAAAGTATAAGTCGACTAATAAAAGGGATAAGTCGACTAATACAGGGTATAAGTCGACTATAAGAAATGGCCAGTCGACAAATATAGCTTACAGTCAACAAACAGAGAGTACACAACTTTCTAAACAGAAACTTAGTCGACTATGAGTTATGATAAGTCGACTAGGGTAAGAGTATTAGTCGACTATAATAGGGGCAAGTCGACTAATATACCTGTTGGTGTGTATGATCAGGGCTCTAAACAATTTCTTAAAAATTCACAAAAATAACAATATCTCAATGCTTACCTTCAAAATGTGTCACTAACAATATGACTACAAATCATTACACTTAGTATAGATCTCTAACCTCTATCAAGAATCCATCAACCTCAAATCAATATGTATATATGTTCTGAGATTTGTCACAACTAGGTCAGTAACAAGGTCAAGTCTCGTCTACGTATATCAATACTAGGCCTAAGCTAACAACGACGAACAAACTGACACTGATACACACTCATATCAAATACACAGATAAGTGAACAATCCGTAATGTCTCATGAAATGATACAACAAATCAAGCTGGTAAAATATAACAGAAACTCACATGAAATAAACAAATAATACACAATAACGATAAAGAAGAAATTGACATAAGAACAAACACTCACATGAAATGACGTGGTTTCGGAACCGAATCGCCGTTTGGTCTTTACTGCACGAACCAGTACTGATCTACGGATCGTCCCATGGATCGGTCTTTGAATCACCATTGTATCAGGTCTACAACGAGCACGAATCCGAATCGGGTCCGGGTGTCCTGTAACTGGTCCAGAGCTCACCGAATGGGTTCGAAACACTGTAGCACGCAACCAACACATACATATAAACATAAATACATGCTAAACACACTCCCGAGCACACCGATACATATGTGTACACCCACGTACACATACATATACGGGTACAAACTAACAATCATGCTAACAACCATGCATACATATACATATATATTCTTATTTACATACATACATCTATACATACCTATATAATGTCTATATATACATACCCATGCAATTCTCTAACAACACACACTAATTAAATTATAGTACATGCATATTGTTTCTACACCAACCAATCAAAATCACTCGCACATGAAAATAACTCATGCACATAGGCATGCTAGCACGGCACACAAAATGAGAACACCCATGTATATAAATTATATGAAGAGAGAGGAGGGGCTCACGCATGATCGAGGAGATGTAGATGGAGCTCGGCCAAGGGATCTGCGTTGTTGTGGCCTCGGGCTAGGCGAGGAGAGCACGACCAATGGAGGGAGGCTGCTGTGGACTGTCGTGGGCTGCTGTTGGCGGCTGTCCTCGCTGCTGGACTCTAGGGGAGGGGAAGGGAGCGCTGCTGCTCCGCTACAGCCTGCTCTCGCTGCTGTGGTGGTTGGGCGCGCCAAGGAGGTGACCTACAGGAGCAGATCTGGACAGGGGCGGCATGGGGCTTACGTCTGCTATTGGTGATGTGCTGCTGCGCAGATCTGGGCTGTTACGGAGGAGGACTCACTGCTGGGGTAGTCCGAGTAGGGGGCGGCCTTGCCCTGGCTGCTGCTGTCGCGCTGCTGCGCTGCCGCTGCTGATCTGTGCAGCAGGGTGCTGGTGGAGACGGAACACGGCAAGGAGGAGGGGAAAGATCGGCTTGCTGGTTGGCTGTCCGCACGCAGGGGAGGAGGCCGGCTGATCTGGACTGCTGCGCTGCCGCTGGGAGGATCCGACCTGGGGCTGGTCTGGGCTGCTGATGCGCCACCAGAGGCCGAGGAGTGCTGCCGTTGCTGGTCTGCTGTGTGGACAGGCTGCGGCCAGATCAAAGAGGGGGAGAAGGAGGAGTTCTTGCTGAGATGTTGCGGCGCGCGCCTATGGATGGGGGGTGGCTGGAGGAGGAGATGCTCCGGCGGAGTTCCGGTGATGAGAAGGAGGGAGCTCGGCCTGCTGGATGAGGGTGTGGGCATGGAGGTGCGGCTGTGGTTTGGAGAAGATGGATTAGGGATTATTTGGGTTAGGTTAGGTTAAGGATTGATTATATAGATGTAGGATCTAAATTGGGTCAATGGGTATTGGGTTTCGGGTTTGGCCTAGTGGGCTTGGGTCAAGACTAATGGGTAAGGGAGTTGGATCCAAATGGGTATGGGTAGGATCAAGGATACAAGGGAAAGAAAATAATGCTACTACTAAAAATATAAAGATACAAGCCATAATAATAGTTGTAGTCATAATAATAATAAATACAAAATAGTACTAATAATAAATAAATTCAATAATATTATTAATAATAATACTAATAGCACACATGAAAATTAATATTAGTAATGAGAATAGTAATCAGTAACACTAATAATAAATAATTACACTAACAATATTAATAATAAAAACATTAATAGTAATAACAGTCAATCATAATAATAATTAAAGAATAATAATGATGAAACTAACTACTACTAATATTAACAACTAATAGAAATAAAATAATAATAATAATTAGCAAAAGAAATGTCAGTGATAAATAATGGTAAACATAAAACCAAATTACTATTTTCTATCTCAAGGTAATTTGCATATTCAATAATAATAATCTCAAGAAGAAATAATAAATTAAGTTGATTAAAAAAATAATTTGTAAATTAAAATAAATACTTTAGGAAGATAAAAATACAGTATTTCTAACTAAGGATCTTACACTCTACCCACCTTATAAAAAATTTCGTCCCCGAAATTCAATAGGGCAGGGAATGGCAAAAGAAATCAAACATCAAAGGAGAAGACAAACAAAACAAGCTTCACGTCACTTACATCATAAATCCACCACGCTTCCGCTGCGCTACTCTGATGTATGCTACCGGCTTCAGCAAGGAGTAACCAATCTCAAGAGACAAAGTCAAGGAATAGAATCTAGAAGGAGGAAGAGAACTAAGAGGAAAATCCGAATCACTCTAAAAGAATAGCAGAGATCAAGAATATCAAGAGATCAACGATAAGGATTTCCAAAGGGAGGACGATCAATTCCAAATGGACTGAATAACATAATGGATAGTATATGTATATTGCAGTGTAACCATAGCTTGTTCAAGTTACCGGTAAGAATCGAGTCCGATTTATGTCGAAACCTGGCTCTGATACCAAAGAAAACCCTGCCACGCCCCGCTTCCCAAAATACGTGAAAACGGAGTCGCGACGAGAGTCGGCGACGTATATACGCGAGGAAAATACCCCACGTATACACGCTAAGCCTAAAGTAACCCGAACAAGCTATAAATCTGAACCATAATAATCAGCCATCACTGCAATAATACATATAAAGGCTACACATGTCTCAAATAAAATAAGAAATAGAATAGAAGCCAAGTGTGATGTACATGAATCAAAAATAATAGCAAGAATAAAGAAAGGAAAGAATACCAGAATCGAATAGGGAGAAGCTCCAGCTCTTCACGAAGCGTACAGTCTCATCGAACACCTGCACAATAGAAACAAAGCGTCCAATATCTGGACGTGCAAATCCAGGGTCGTTAGAAAGCGACCTGGTGAGTGTGTGTGTAAGGAGAACTGCTCGTGCATATAAACAGTGTGCATAAAATAATAACAGATAACTGCAAACACTAAATAACAAAATAAATAAGCAACTGAATAACGATGATATGAATAAGTTGAAAATCACCTAGAGGGGGGTGAATAGGTGATAATGCTAAACAATGGACAAATTAAAAAATAAGATGTAACAATCACCCAACAAGATTCACAAGATGAATGAAAGCAAGTAAATATAGCAATGATGATGATAAGCAAATAATAAGTGCAAGTAAAGTAAAGTAAGGAGTGCAAGAATGTAAACTAAACGCAAACACAAGGATATGTTATCGAGGTTCGAGCACCCAGCTCTACTCCCCGCCTTCCCCAGAAGGATTCTAGCTACTTCCACTATCACAAAGAAATCACAATTACACCGGAGTACCCAACTCCACAATCTCAATTACAAGCAATTTCTGAGTAGTCAAAAGACCACAAACTCTCTCTTTCAAATGTCTCTTCCCTTACAAAAGGTCCTTAGAGAACAATGAGTAGGAATGAAGCTCTTGTGTGTAAGGAGAAAAGAAAATGAAATCAGAGAATTCTTTTGAAAAACACTTCAGAAAATGAGAGAATTTCAGCACAAAAACCAAGATCTTTTGAAAGCCTTAAACTTGGAAACTTTTGAATTTTTCTCTTGTGATTAATTGTAGTAAACAATCTCTCCCCAAACACCCCTATTTATAGGAGAGGGCTAGGGTTTAGGGATAAAACATAATTAGGATTAATCAGAGAGTATTAGGTTTGAAATATATCCCTTAAACTAATTTTAAACACAAAAAGACAAAATTTAAAACAGCCCAGAAAATAGCCGTTTACTGTTCAACGGCTAGTCCGGTCGACCGGTCCGGTCGACCGGTCCGGTCGACCGCAAGTTCAAAGAAAACGACCGTTGCCGGCTACGGTCGACCGGCCCGGTCGACCGAAACAAATAGAGACTAAGGACTTACAGTCAGGCTCATCCCGGTCGACCGTGAGACATGCACACTGATACGTGCATTGCCAGAACTACGGTCGACTCGGACTGTCGACCGGCAAAACCTGACACAGGCACGGTCGACCGGGGCAGTCGACCGGCTCAGGCCAAAAAATCATTTTTCAGACAAAATTTTGAGGAGATAAAAATTTTATCAGAAGATGTTTTAAATAGTAATTAGTTTAAAACATAAGCATGGATATATAGGCAGAGGATTTGTATCAAACTATTTTTTGTATAATTTATATGAAATAAACTTAGAAATAGGATGTGCGCAAAAACGTGTGTGTTAGAGCTTCAAACCTATTCATCATTCTTAACAAATCTTGTTGAGCAATCTTCAAGTCTTGAGCCATGCTATGCCTTGCTAGAGCCCCTTCTTCTATGTTCCTTCCTTGATATGCAATATGCCTTCTTTGCTTCATGAAACCTAGAAGTTGTTGCAATAGCTAAGCAATGGCCACCAAATATGGTACTAACCTGAAACTTATCTTAAACAAACTCATTAGTACCAAATAGCACTAATTTGGTTTGTCATCATCAAAACTCAATAAATGGAGAGTGTAACCTTTTTGGGCCAACAATCTCCCCCTTTTTGATGATGACAAAACAAATAGGCTACAAGATAAAAATATAGGGGAGGAGAAAACTCCCCCTCAAATTATGCTATATAAAGAAAACATTTAAACTCAAAACACAAGAATTCATTGAAAACATAAAAACATATATGCTCTTGATACCAATTTAAACCAATTGAAACAATAATGAAAATCACATGTTATTTTCTTGATACTAACAAAACACAAGAATTCTCAAAACGCATGACACAAGAATTCTCAAAACGCATGAAAACAAAACAAGACAACAAAAACATATATAAAACGCATGAAAACAAAACAAGACAACAAAAACATATATAAACTCATATAAACTCATATGGAACCAAGACCATATAAATTTATTTTTATCATGCACTAACTTATTCTCCCCCTTTTTGTCATACATCAAAAAGGGTTAGGAATCACATGTTTAATCAATAATACAAACATTAAGTTCTCCACAAATAAACGAAAATCTAGCAAAATCAAGAGGTTTAGTGAAAATATCGGCTAGTTGCAAATCCGTAGAAACATAATCAATATCTATATCTCCTTTCTCAAAATGATCTCTAAGAAAGTGATATCTAATCTCAATGTGCTTGGTCTTACTATGTTGATTTGCATTCTTAGTCATGTGTATAATACTAGTATTATCACAAAATATTTTTATATGATCAAAATGCAAATCAAAATCAAGGAGAGTATGTTTCATCCAAAGGACTTGTGCACAACAAGCCCCCGCGGCAACATACTCCGCCTCGGCGGTTGAGAGTGCTACGGAATTTTGTTTCCTAGAGGACCATGAAACAAGACAATTACCAAGAAATTGACATGTCCCACTAGTACTCTTTCTATCTACTCTACAACCCGCATAGTCGGCATCCGAATAACTCGTCATTGAGAAATCTCCGATTTTCGGATACCATAGACCCATCCCAATAGTGCCCTTAATATAACGAATAATGCGTTTTACCGCAATAAGATGGGACTCTTTAGGACACGATTGAAATCTAGCACAAAGACACACACTAAACATGATATCCGGCCTACTTGCCGTTAAATATAAAAGACTTCCTATCATGCTTCTATATAATTTAATATCAACATTTTTACCTTGGTCATCTTTATCAAGCTTGGTTGTAGTTGCCATGGGAGTGTTGCAAGTCTTTGAGCCTTCAAGTCCAAACTTCTTTACGAGTTCCTTTGCGTACTTGGCTTGACTTATGAACGTCCCGTTTTGCAATTGCTTGATTTGGAGTCCAAGGAAGAAATTGAGCTCACCCATTGAAGACATTTCAAATTCAAGTTGCATGACCTTTTCAAAATCCTTGCATAAAAGCTCATTAGTAGAACCAAAAATTATATCATCTACATAAATTTGCACAATTAATATATCATTATCAACATGCTTAGTAAATAGAGTTGTGTCTACTTTGCCTTTAACAAAATTATTTGAAATTAGAAAACTAGAAAGCCTTTCATACCAAGCTCTAGGAGCTTGTTTCAATCCATATAAAGCTTTATCAAGTTTAAAAACAAAATCGGGATGAACATGATCAACAAAACCGGGAGGTTGAGAAACATAAACTTCTTCATTAATAAAACCATTCAAAAATGCACTTTTCACATCCATTTGAAAAAGTTTAAAATTTTTGAAAGATGCAAAAGCTAGTGTCATCCGTATGGCTTCAAGCCGTGCTACGGGTGCAAAGGTCTCCTCAAAGTCAATTCCCTCAACTTGAGTGTAACCTTGGGCCACTAACCTAGCTTTATTCCTAATGACATTTCCGGACTCATCCATCTTGTTTCTAAAGATCCACTTAGTACCAATTATTGGTCTATCGTGGGGCTTAGGAACAAGGTGCCAAACTTGGTTGCGCTCAAATTGATTGAGTTCCTCTTGCATGGCAAGCAACCAATATGGGTCCGTCTCGGCTTCGAGAATGCCTTTGGGTTCAAAATGAGAAATGAAAGCAAAGTTACCACATAGGTCATGGAGTTTGGAGCGTGTTGTGACTCCTTTAGATGCATCACCCAAGATGAGCTCCTTAGGATGATTTGTAGCGTATCTCCAAGCTTTAGGAAGCGGTTGAGAGCTTTCCTCTTTATCCTCTTGAACATCACCAATTGATTCTTGCTTTTCTTCTTGAGCGGGTGAGTCCTTCAAGGATAGTTTCTCCATGTTTTCACCTAATGGTTCAATCTCTACAACATTCTCAACAAACACATTAGATTCTTCAAATTTAACATGCATGGTTTCTTCAATAGTATGTGAAGATCTATTAAATACTCTATATGCTTTGCTAGTAGAAGAATATCCAACAAAGATAGCTTCATAAGTCTTAGCATCAAATTTACCCAAATTCTCCTTAGTATTTAAAACAAAACACTTGCATCCAAAAACTTTAAAATATGCAACATTAGGTTTTCTAGAATGATACATTTCAAAAGATGTTTTGGAAGAATTCTTACACACATAAATACGATTTGAAATATAGCATGCGGTGTTTACGGCCTCGGCCCATAAATATTGAGGGAGGTCATATTCACTTATCATTGTCCTAGCCATCTCTTGAAGTGTTCTATTTTTCCTTTCTACAACTCCATTTTGTTGTGGAGTCCTAGGACAAGACATTTCATGCTTGATTCCCTTTTCATCACAATAAGTCATGAAGAGTTGGTTAACAAACTCACCACCTCTATCACTCCTTATTCTCAAAATCGAAAAGCCTTTTTCTTTTTCAACCCTTTTTCGAAAAATTTTGAAATGAGAAAAAGTTTGATCTTTATTTTGCAAGAAGAAAACCCAAGTGAAACGGGAAAAATCATCAACTAAAACAAATGCAAATCTACTACCATTTAAACTTTTAGTTTGTGTTGGTCCAAAAAGATCCATATGAATTAGTTCTAAGGGCCTAGTAGTCATGATATCCTTAATTGGTTTGAAGGAAGACTTGGTTTGTTTCCCAAGTTGGCACGCACTACAAATGCGGTCTTTCTCAAACTTCAAGCAAGGTATACCCTTTACTAAATCCTTAGAATTAATTCTAGCAAGATGGTCAAAAGATGCATGTCCTAATCTTCTATGCCAAAGCCAAGAATTTTCATCAAAAGCATTCAAGCATTTAGTAGAACAATCTAAATTAAGCATGTCAATAATATAAACATTATTATCACGAAAACCGGTAAGAATACAATCATCGGATTTAACATCAAAAATCTTGCAAGAAGTATCATCAAAAACAACTTTAAGTCCACGGTCACAAAGTTGACTAATGCTAAGCAAATTATGTTTTAAACCATCTACTAAAACAACATTTTCTATAATAGGAGATGCACCAATTTGAATGTTACCTATACCGATGATAGTTCCTTTGGAGTCATCCCCGAAGGTGACGGAGCCACCTTCCTCGTACCTTGATAGGGTTGTAAAGTTGTTGATATCCCACGTCATGTGTCTTGAACAACCACTATCAAGGTACCACCGCTCCCTACGTCTTGGAGCCTTGGTGTGTACCTACATCAAATAATTTAGGTCTTGATTTTGGTACCCACATTTTCTTGGGTCCTAAAGAGTTAGTTTCATTAACCCAAACAAGATTATTGGTCCTATTTACTTGGTCATAACAAAATTTAGCCAAATGTCCATTCTTACCACAATATGTGCATCTATATACTCTACCATATTTGAAAGCATAATGAGTGTGTGATTTGTGAGCATGAGAGTTGTGAGCATGAAAAGATTTAGCATGTGTAGTGTGAGCATGTGAATTTTTAGCATGAGAGGTGTGCTTTTTGGAAAACTCTTCTTCAAGTTTCTTAGTGTTAAAAGCACAATCTTTCAAAACTTTTTCAAAATCAACCATTTTAGTTTTTAAAGAGGAAATTTCTTTTTCATCAACAATAGGAGATTTTCCCTTACAAGAAACCTTGTAGGCATTAAACTCATTTTGAATAGAAATAAGATTCGAAGAAATATCATCCTTTTCTTCAGAAACCATAGCAAGTTGATTTTTGAGAAAAGCAACTTCCTTTTGCAATTTTAAGCATTCAAGTTTCTTGTTATCATAAGTTTCGGAAAGTTTAACAAAAGCATGTACAAGAACTTCCTTACTTAATTCATCATCTTCATCATCAAGAGATTGAGAGGTTACCTTTGGAGTGTTTGCCATGAAACACATGTTTGCCGTATCCACCTCTTCTTCGGACTCGCTTTCCGAATCCCACGTTGCCTTGTATGCTTTCTTTTCCTCCAGCTTCTTAGGCTTGAAGGAGGAAGTCATCTTCTTCTTGAACTCCGGGCGATCCGCCATGATATGTCCGGGTTTGCGGCAATTGTAGCAAATGATCCTTCTCTCCTCTTTGCCTTCAAATTTTCTCCGGAAGTTGAGCTTGTTCTTCCGGTACAACCTCTTGACGTTCCGCACAAGTAGAGTTAGCTCCTCATCTTCTTCTTCGTCTTCTTCATCGTCATCATTGGTGGATGAAGTCTTGAAGGCTATGGATTTCTTCTTTGAAGTAGTGGCCTCTTCTCTTGCCTTCTTCTCCATCTCATGGGTCTTTAGGTTCCCAATGAGACTAATGAGGTCTATCTCGTCCTTGTCGTTCAATTCTTTTAAGGTGGTGGCCTTTATCTCCCATGAAGACGGAAGAGCCCGAATCACTTTCCGCACCTTTTGATCGTTGGAGATGTCATCACCTAAGGAAGAAAGACCATTAGTGATTTTAGTAAATCTTGTAATCATACTATCAATAGACTAATCATCAATCATTTTAAATGACTCATATTGGGACCTCAAGAGATCTATCTTAGCTCTCTTGACTTGTGAAGTCCCTTCGTGTGTGACCAATAAATGTTGCCAAATCTCATAGGCGGATTGGCAATGAATTACCCGTGTAAGGTCATCCTCATTCAAGGCGGTTAATAGGGAGTTTTGGGCCTTGGAGTTAGCCTCATATTCTCTAAAGTTGAAGTCGGTCCAAGTGCTCTCATCACTATCGGGTGCTACATAGGGTTTGGTCAACGACTTGGCCACTAAGCTACCCAAAGATTGCAAAAATATAGTCATCCTAACCTTCCAAATAGGGAAATTAAGTCCATCAAATTTAGGAGGGGTTTTATCGGCCATGTTTACTAGTGTATGAATGTATGAATGTAAATGTTGATTAGCAAATTTTAAGGATCTCTCTATGGATGTTAAGCCAAAACCTAGAGTCCAAGCTCTGATACCAATTGAAAATCACCTAGAGGGGGGGTGAATAGGTGATAATGATAAACAATGGACAAATTAAAAAATAAGATGTAACAATCACCCAACAAGATTCACAAGATGAATGAAAGCAAGTAAATATAGCAATGATGATGATAAGCAAGTAATAAGTGCAAGTAAAGTAAAGTAAGGAGTGCAAGAATGTAAACCAAACGCAAACACAAGGATATGTTATCGAGGTTCGAGCACCCAGCTCTACTCCCCGCCTTCCCCAGAAGGATTCTAGCTACTTCCACTATTACAAAGAAATCACAATTACACCGGAGTACCCAACTCCACAATCTCAATTACAAGCAATTTCTGAGTAGTCAAAAGACCACAAACTCTCTCTTTCAAATGTCTCTTCCCTTACAAAAGGTCCTTAGAGAACAATGAGTAGGAATGAAGCTCTTGTGTGTAAGGAGAAAAGAAAATGAAATCAGAGAATTCTTTTGAAAAACACTTCAGAAAATGAGAGAATTTCAGCACAAAAACCAAGATCTTTTGAAAGCCTTAAACTTGGAAACTTTTGGAATTTTTCTCTTGTGATTAATTGTAGTAAACAATCTCTCCCCAAACACCCCTATTTATAGGAGAGGGCTAGGGTTTAGGAATAAAACATAATTAGGATTAATCAGAGAGTATTAGGTTTGAAATATATCCCTTAAACTAATTTTAAACACAAAAAGACAAAATTTAAAACAGCCCAGAAAATAGCCGTTTACTGTTCAACGGCTAGTCCGGTCGACCGGTCCGGTCGACCGCAAGTTCAAAGAAAACGACCGTTGCCGGCTACGGTCGACCGGCCCGGTTGACCGAAACAAACAGAGACTAAGGACTTACAGTCAGGCTCGTCCCGGTCGACCGTGAGACAAGCACACTGATACGTGCATTGCCAGAACTACGGTCGACTCGGACTATCGACCGGCAAAACCTGACACAGGCACGGTCGACCGGGGCGGTCGACTGGCTCAGGCCAAAAAATCATTTTTCAGACAAAATTTTGAGGAGATAAAAATTTTATCAGAAGATGTTTTAAATAGTAATTAGTTTAAAACATAAGCATGGATATATAGGCAGAGGATTTGTATCAAACTATTTTTTGTATAATTTATATGAAATAAACTTAGAAATAAGATGTGCGCAAAAACGTGTGTTAGAGCTTCAAACCTATTCATCATTCTTTAACAAAATTCTAGACCTATAAAACTAAAAACAAATCTTGTTGAGCAATCTTCAAGTCTTGAGCCATACTATGCCTTGCTAGAGCCCCTTCTTCTATGTTCCTTCCTTGATATGCAATATGCCTTCTTTGCTTCATGAAACCTAGAAGTTGTTGCAATAGCTAAGCAATGGCCACCAAATATGGTACTAACCTGAAACTTATCTTAAACAAACTCATTAGTACCAAATAGCACTAATTTGGTTTGTCATCATCAAAACTCAATAAATGGAGAGTGTAACCTTTTTGGGCCAACATAAGTGTGCAGATAAAAGACGAGTAAAATAACTGTAAACAAACAACTGATGTCTAGATGTATAACCTAGCATATGTCACTAGTATGATATATAATCTGGCCTGGTTACAATCATATGTCTATCATAGTGATATATATGTACAATCTGGGGATTACGGTCAGTCACAATGCATTAACAGTTCATTATCATTTATTATGTTAGCGAACACCAATTGCCACCCGTAATAGACGCATCCCATACTACGCCTACTACACGTGTCAATCAGGGTCCTAAGTTATTGAAATTAGTGGAAGAGACATTATCAATGCTTTAGGTGGGTTTCGTACATACCGGAAATCACGGCCCAATCACCTGGCGCTGAACCAGGTCCTACCGCTAGGTAGTCAATAACAATAACAATGTGTCAATAACAATGACAATATGAATAATATGGGATGTCAGTCATCCCTCGGAACCCTGCAGTGGAACCGTATCTCGGCTGCGCAACCTGTATCCTAGGTCCACCCAAAATACAGACGCTGTCTCCTCCATTAATTTTCCCAATCCCAGTGTAAGTTGTCAATTTACTTTATCATTTATAACAATCAATATCCATGTTATTTCGATTACTGGGACGATACGGTGACAGTAACAATATCAATGTAACAATAACAATGTGAACAATATACCGTGTAAACGGTAGAACAATGGAACAATGTATATGTTACGGTTTGATAATATTTTCCCAGTAAGTTTCAATAACAGGAATTCAATACAACAACAGAACTAGATAATACTCAATATCCAGTCTCATCAGGAACCGGTTAATATCTCATATGCCTGTACTGCATATAACAATAGCCGATCTCAATAGTCATCATGAACCTAGCCTCAATAGTCACCCTGACCGTCAAATATCAATCCATGTCAAAGTAATCCGGTACAGTAACCCACAAGTTTAATGAATCAATAACCAGTTCTCTCATCATATCAATCTACTCTGATCCTCAATTCATCAATATATTCACATCTCAATAACTGAAATAATCAATGCTCTGACACATCTATTCAGATCTCCACCCCCCTGTCTGATCAAAGTCATCACACAATCTTACTTCTATCAAGGTCAAACACAAGATCCCAAAGTCAAGTAACATATCAGATATATATCTAAGATATATCAGGTCAGGTCAATCAAATCAATGCCTATTCCTCAAGACCATATTCATCCAAGTATAACCAAGATTATAACTAAAGGGTAAAGTCCTCAATCCATAGAAATCTATCAGCAGCAGTCAGACTAGAGTTAGTCGACTAGGGTAGGAGCAAGTCGACTAGGGTAGTGGGTTAGTCGACTAACAAATAGGATAAGTCGACTATGCAAAGTGTAAGTCGACTAATAAAAGGGATAAGTCGACTAATACAAGGTATAAGTTGACTATAGGAAATGGCCAGTCGACTAATATAGCTTACAGTCAACAAACAGAGAGTACACAACTTTCTAAATAGAAACTTAGTCGACTATGAGTTATGATAAGTCGACTAGGGTAAGAGTATTAGTCGACTATAATAGGGGCAAGTCGACTAATATACCTGTTGGTGTGTATGATCAGGGCTCTAAACAATTTCTTAAAAATTCAAAAAAATAACAATATCTCAATGCTTACCTTCAAAATGTGTCACTAACAATATGACTACAAATCATTACACTTAGTATAGATCTCTAACCTCTATCAAGAATTCATCAACCTCAAATCAATATGTATATATGTTCTGAGATTTGTCACAACTAGGTCAGTAACAAGGTCAAGTCTCGTCTACGTATATCAATACTAGGCCTAAGCTAACAATGACGAACAAACTGACACTGATACACACTCATATCAAATACACAGATAAGTGAACAATCCGTAATGTCTCATGAAATGATACAACAAATCAAGTTGATAAAATATAACAGAAACTCACATGAAATAATACGAATAATACACAATAACGATAAAGAAGAAATTGACATAAGAACAAACACTCACATCAAATGACGTGGTTTCGGAACCGAATCGCCGTTTGGTCTTTACTGCACCAACCAGTACTGATCTACGGATCATCCCATGGATCGGTCTTTGAATCACCATTGTATCGGGTCCACAACGAGCACGAATCCGAATCGGGTCCGGGTGTCCTGTAACTGGTCCGGAGCTCACCGAACGGGTTCGAAACACTGTAGCACGCAACCAACACATACATATAAACATAAATACATGCTAAACACACTCCCGAGCACACCGATACATATGTGTACACCCACGTACACATACATATACGGGTACAAACTAACAATCATGCTAACAACCATGCATACATATACATATATATTCTTATTTACATACATACATCTATACATACCTATATAATGTCTATATATACATACCCATGCAATTCTCTAACAACACACACTAATTAAATTATAGTACATGCATATATGTTTCTACACCAACCAATCAAAATCACTCGCACATGAAAATAACTCACGCACATAGGCATGCTAGCATGGCACACAAAATGAGAACACCCATGTGTATAAATTATATGAAGAGAGAGGAGGGGCTCACGCATGATCGAGGAGATGCAGATGGAGCTCGGCCAAGGGATCTGCGTTGTTGTGGCCTCGGGCTAGGCGAGGAGAGCACGGCCAATGGAGGGAGGCTGCTGTGGACTGTCGTGGGCTGCTGTTAGCGGCTGTCCTCCCTGCTGGACTGCAGGGGAGGGGAAGGGAGCGCTGCTGCTCCGCTGCGGCCTGCTCTCGCTACTGTGGTGGTTGGGCGCGCCAAGGAGGTGACCTGCAGGCACAGATCTGGACAGGGGCGGCATGGGGCTTGCGCTTGCTGTTGGTGATGTGCTGCTGCGCAGATCTGGGCTGTTACGGAGGAGGACTCGCTGCTGGGGTAGTCCGAGTAGGGGGCGGCCTTGCCGTGGCTGCTGCTGTCGCGCTGCTGCGCTGCCGCTGCTGATCTGTGCAGCAGGGTGCTGGTGGAGACGGAACACGTCAAGGAGGAGGGGAAAGATCGGCCTGCTGGTTGGCTGTCCGCGCGCAGGGGAGGAGGCCGGCTGATCTGGACTGCTGCGCTGCCGCTAGGGGGATCCGACCTGGGGCTGGTCTGGGCTGCTGATGCACCACCAGAGGCCAAGGAGTACTGTTGTTGCTGGTCTGCTGTGTGGACAGGCTGCGACCAAATCAAAGAGGAGGAGAAGGTGGAGTTCTTGCTGAGGTGCTGCCGCGCGCGCCTATGGATGGGGGGCGGCTGGAGGAGGAGATGCTCCGGCGGAGTTCCGGTGATGAGGAGGGAGCTCGGCCTGCTGGATGAGGGTGTGGGCGTGGAGGTGCGGCTGTGGTTTGGAGAAGATGGATTAGGGATTAATTAGGGTTAGGTTAGGTTAAGGATTGATTATATACATGTAGGATCTAAATTGGGTCAATGGGTATTGGGTTTCGGGTTTGGCCTAGTGGGCTTGGGTCAAGACTAATGGGTAAGGGAGTTGGATCCAAATGGGTATGGGTAGGATTAAGGATACAAGGGAAAGAAAATAATGCTACTACTAAAAATATAAACATACAAGCCATAATAATAGTAGTAGTCATAATAATAATAAATACAAAATAGTACTAATAATAAATAAATCCAATAATACTATTAATAATAATACTAATAGCAACACATGAAAATTAATATTAGTAATGAGAATAGTAATCAGTAACACTAATGATAAATAATTACACTAACAATAGTAAAATAAAAACATTAATAGTAATAACAGTCAATCATAATAATAATTAAAGAATAATAATGATGAAACTAACTACTACTAATATTAACAACTAATAGAAATAAAATAATAATAATAATTAGCAAATGAAATGTCAGTGATAAATAATGGTAAACATAAAACCAAATTACTATTTTCTATCTCAAGGTAATTTGCATATTCAATAATAATAATCTCAAGAAGAAATAATAAATTAAGTTGATTAAAAAAATAATTTGTAAATTAAAATAAATACTTTAGGAAGATAAAAATACAGTATTTCAAACTAGGGATCTTACAGATTCTCTTGGATTGCAACACATCAGAGGAGAGTAAAAGAAAACAAGAGTAAAGAAAGAAAAAGAAACTTTGATTCGATTCAAATAACAATGAAAGAAGAGATCACTTACACTGGTGTCACATGCAGTACAAGCTTGCTCTCATTCCTCCATGAAAGTCGTCTCTCCTCTCAATTACATAAAAAAAAGTAAAAATTACATAAAAAGAAAACTAAAAACCTAAGTTACAAACTACAAATTATCCTAAGTTCTATTCTCTGCTTCGTCGTCCTCCCTTGCCTTTGAGATTGCAGGTATTTATAGAAGAAATGCAGATGTTTGAGGAGTATGAAGATAGGAAAATCTGGCTATTTCTGAATTTGAATCCTCCCTTATCTCCAAACTTTATTTGATGTGGATATTCAGTTCTGATCTGCCGTTTGTTGGAGTGTTGATTGCTGAATATCACTTATCAAATGACAGAATTAAAAATAGTGATCAACATAAGAGTTGTAGCTCTGTAAGTCCTCTTTCTGGATCATCTTGAATCATTAAATTTGAGATTCAGTACCAAAAGTTATGATTCAAATACTAAAATATATCCAGTCAGAATCTGAGTCGAACTTGCTTCATCTCATCCGTTGATCTTCTCTCTATCCATTTATCTCTCTGTATTTGATATTATCCTCGATTGATCTTTAGCTAACCAACATGGATTTATAGAAATCTGAATTTTACTGGTTTTCAATTGGTGTTATCTTTCTGATTTGCTTTGATCTTCAGCTGAACATTTGACCCAATCCTTGATTTATTCTAACTAGATCTGGGATCATCCTCAGCTAACCAAATAGATCCAATTAAATCTGATTTTAACTGGTATTTATTTAGTTTAATCCTCTTTCTCTTCATTATTATCTTCTGCAAAATAGATATTTAAGACAAGAAAATTAGCAGATTTATTACACGATAAATGTAGGAGTATAATGAAAAGAATACAAAATATATGTACGATCACACCCCCACACCTATCTTTTGCTCGTCCTCGAGCAAAACTACTAAACTAAACTAAATATTATTAGACCACTTTCGCAGGTCACGCGATTGCACTGAGCGTGTGCAACAAGCTGTTAAACCTCTAGGTTTCCCCTAGAGGAGGAGTTTTGTCTTGCGAGGGTTTTCAGTGGATTACACCCACAAAATCCATAAAGAAAGGGAAACAAAGAGTTAGTATTTTCGAAAAACATTTTGAAAGAGAAAAATATTTGAAATATAATTGTAAGATTTAAGTAATCTATAAGTTATAGGAAAACTGAATTTTTCATTCCTAAACTTAGTCTCTATTCAAAAATTTGTTATCAATCAAAGTAGGGGTCAAATTGTACTTCTCATCTAGTCTATTACTTTACCCTAAGTCATATGCACTTTGTGACCTTGAAAATTTTGACTAAGGGTTCATTAACTCTAACTCTTATGCCTTATATATATATATATATATATATATATATATATATATATATATATATACATATTTTGTGGTATTATTCCTTAGTTCCATTAGGCTTTCTAATCTGCCCATGTAACGAGTCTTTAATCGATGACTCCCAAACCAAACGGTCTTAAGACACCGGGTGAGAAAACACCCCAAGGACTTAAGGACTCGAGCAAACACGGCCATAAAACTAAGGATTTTATTATATGAACTCCTTTTAGGCGTGAATATTTATGCTTTATTAGGCACAAATACCCAGCTTAATCAGAGGATTTATATATATATATATTTTCTCAAACTTATCTAATCATCTTTCGCATAAATATTAAGGCTTGCTTAGGCCAAAGTACTTAGCTAATCAATAATTAGATTTGTTCATCTTTCATAGATATATATTTTTTTATAAGGCATAAGAATCTTTGTTTTTGAACCCTAAGTGTGTAAGTGTATGAAGTGTGCATATTTTATTAAGGTAAAGATGAAGACTAAATTATTTTGACAAATTATCCTCCTAATCCTAAAAATCAAACAAATAATCTTATTTTGACCAAGTTTAAGAAATCCTAATTTTGATTTTCATATTCCTTAAAATTGACTCAATTTCTTACAAAAAATATTTCAAAATATTGTTTCTATTTTCAAAAAGTTTTTAAAAGTAAAGAGAATGTTAAAAAAAATTTTAATAAAAAGAATTTTTTTAATAAAAAGAAAAACCTAAGTTATGTTAGAACCTTCCCCCACACCTATCTCATGCATTGTCCTTAATGTATGAATTAATACATAGATGCATGAAAAAGAAGACGGGGAAGGAAAATACTACCTTAAGGTGGTTGTTCCGGTGGTGGTCTGATTGGTCCACGAAATGTGGTCCAATCAAATTTTCGTGGAGTTCAAAGGAATCCACCAGAAATCTCTTTTATATAACCCACTAAAATGAAAAATTTAACCCCATCTAATTTTCAAATTCCATAATTAATTTCGGAGTCAATTTTATCAACCGCCTTGTCCCAAAATAGAGTGCGAAAAGATAGAATGATTGACTTGGACTCAGGAAGTACTGGAACTAATACCGACTCAAGAAAGTAACTTAAGTCAAGTAAAGGTTAAGGAGTCGAGATTGGCTCAGGAAGTGGGTCCAAATCAAGAAGTTGAAACTCAAGTCACATTCAGTTTCCCACAATGGAATGTGACTTAATATTGGTGATTCAAGTTCAAGAATGACAGGTGTGGGAATCAAAACTAATTCTAAAATATTACTCAAGTTAAGTAACAAAACAAGAGTCAATATTGATTTGGAAATTTGAACTGGATCACAAATTTGAGAATCTAGGTCACATTTATCATTGAGTTCAATTTCATAAAAATGAGAACTTGCCAATTTGTCAATAGGACTTTCAAAAGTGTGAAATTGGTCAAGTTCAATATGATGATCATCAAAGATAAGTGATTCAATTTCATGATGAATTGGCACAGGATCCAATGTTGACTCGGGAAAAAGATTGAAATCAGGTGAAGACACCGGAGTCATTATTGAATCAAGAAGTAGAATTGAATCACTAAGTTGAGGTTCAGGATCATAATCATTCTCAAGTTCTATTTCATGAAAGGAATAACTTGCCAAACTGTCAATATCATTTTCAAAATTTGAAGTTTGGGCATGTTCAAATGATTGTGCTAAAATGGAACCTTGTTTTCTGAAACAACATGACTCTTCAGCTCTAACAGAATGGTTAACGACATCAGAACTGGCCAAACGGTGAGAACGTAGAGTTTGGACCATCATATCTATGTCATAATTACGAGCGTTTCGAGCCTGAGTCATGACTTCAAGCATCTTTTCATAGTTGATAGGTTCATCGTTTGTTGCAATTGGTCTTGAAAAGATGAAGTGTTGTTTTGGAATTGGTGGTAAAATTGTGAGTCCATCAGATTTTGTGATTGTTATTTGGACTCACGCATACTCATTTCCAACATTGATGGTTTTCTATTTTGGACTGGTGGAACTGAGTTGAATCTTGGAAATATTATGGACAAGGTGGATAAGGAGGACAAGTTGGTTGAAAATTGGACTCGGGGGAGGTGAATCCCCATTGACTCTGTGAAGAGTTGAAATTATTCTAAAAATTATAATTATAAGATTGGGGGCATGGGTTATATTGATTCGGATAAGACCAATTCGGCACACTAGGTTGGTTTAAGTTATGATATGCCGGGTTGGTAATATCCGAAAAAGAGGTTGTATGTAATATGGATTACCATTAAAATTGAAAAAATTGTTGTTATAAGCCATATCACACAATAAAACACAAACAAAGAAAAAAAACAAACCAATAAGCAAACAAAAAAGAAAAAAATCTAACTAAAGTTAGGGTAGACCTTTAACCTAGACGACTCCTAACTGGTTAGACTGTCCATAGGAGGTATAATGTGGACTTTGACCATAAGCTAATCGCCAGGTCAGGGCAAGATTGGTGGGAGGTTATCCGTCAAAGACGTTCCTTAATTAAGTAACCACCAACCTTTGGGCTTTCGGCCTTTAATCCCCTTCCTAGACACTGATTAGGCAGGAGTCAAATTCCAACACCTTTCCCCTTAGGATAATCTCTTAATTGAGTCCGAGATATCCCTAGGGCCAACGTCTACTCATTTTTAGTTAGGCTTGGGTTAGTGAGTGAGGAGATTGTTTGTGGGCTAAGGGAGGGTAATGACTTCCCCACCTTATCTTGTTCATAGGACAAGCCCTTAAGATTGATTTAGTGCAGTGTACAAGAAAAGCAACACTTAAGCAATGTAAACAATCCAAAAGTGTTCTTATACTAGATGCTATGCACACGTACCTTTGCTCCAGCACTCTTCAACAGTAATGGAAAATGTAAACGAATTAGACACGTGCCTAAATGCAAGTCTAAACCGTTTTTAGCATTTAACAAACATCATTTTACTATTGAGGTTAGAAAGGAAGTACAGTGAGACAAACAAGGAAATAGATAGCTACAGATATTAAATTTTGCACTATAGCCAACCTGCAAAAAATACAGGTTAGTATTCACTCAGATTGCCACATGAATGTAGCAAATTTGAGGGCTTCTTGGCTCTGCTTTCTTGAGCAGAGTCCAAAGCCACTTATATGTCCACTGCAGCAAAGATTCCTTATTGTCAAGCCTGTACACCAAAAACAAAAAAGAAAGTTAATCAAAAATGTAAATCTAAAAAGAGAATAACTTACTGTCTCTCCCCGGCAACGGCGCCAAAATTTGATTGAGTTTGAACCTACACACAAAAATAAAGAATTTCAGAACTAAGAATGAAAAGTGCAAGTTACTCAATTCTACCGCGATAGCAAGTGGCTATGCGGGTCATGATCCACAAGGAGAGACTAGCGATGGAAGCTTATTTAGCAAGTTCTCTTTTAAGATACAAAGTTTGGTTAAAGTTCTTCTTTAGTTTTTTTAAAAGAAAAAGGAAAAATTAAGTTAAAGTTGAGTTATAAAGAAAGCGGTAGAATAAGAAGATGGAGAAATAAGAAGTGATTTGTACAAATGAGATTGAAAAAAGTGATAAAAGATTTGGTGGATTGTGATGTTCTAAACTAAAGATAAAAAGAAAAAAAAGAAAACCTAAAAATTACTTATCTCTTCAGTGCTCATATACCTTGGATCTGTTGCGATGACTTACCTTGTCTTTAAAGGCGATCAAGCATGGCGTATAGGATCTTTCCCATTCTCGATCTACACTACGAATAAAAGGGCAAACTATACTAGCAAGAGAAAGGTTGTTCATCACCATAGGCCATCAAGGGCACTTGCAACGGCTAAGCAGTCTCGGGGCTATCGGATTCTCTTGGATTGCAACACATCAGAGGAGAGTAAAAGAAAACAAGAGTAAAGAAAGAAAAAGAAACTTTGATTCGATTCAAATAACAATGAAAGAAGAGATCACTTACACTGGTGTCACCTGCAGTACAAGCATGCTCTTATTCCTCCATAAAAGTCGTCTCTCCTCTCAATTACATAAAGAAAAGTAAAAATTACATAAAAAGAAAACTAAAAACCTAAGTTACAAACTACAAATTATCCTAAGTTCTATTCTCTGCTTCATCGTCCTCCCTTGCCTTTGAGATTGCAGGTATTTATAGAAGAAATGCAGATGTTAGAGGAGTATGAAGATAGGAAAATCTGTTTATTTCTGAATTTGAATCCTCCCTTATCTCCAAACTTGATTTGATGTGGATATTCAGTTCTGATTTACAATTTATTGGAGTGTTGATTGCTGAATATCACTTATCAAATGACAGAATTAAAAATAGTGATCAACATAAGATTGTAGCTCTATAAGTCCTCTTTTGGATCATCTTGAATCATCAAATTTAAGATTCAGTAGCGAAAGTTATGATTCAAATAGTGAAATGTATCCAGTCAGAATCTGAGTCAAACTTGCTTCATCTCATCTGTTGATCTTCTCTCTATCCATTTATCTCTCTGTATTTGATATTATCCTCGATTGATCTTTAGCTAACCAAAATGGATTTATAGAAATCTGAATTTTACTGGTTTTCAATTGGTGTTATCTTTCTGATTTGCTCTGATCTTCAGCTGAACATTTGACCCAATCTTTGATTTGTTCTAACTAGATCTGGGATCATCCTCAGCTAACCAAATAGATCCAGTTAAATCTGATTTTAACTGGTATTTATTTAGTTCAATCCTCTTTCTCTTCATTATTATCTTCTGCAAAATAGATATTTAAGACAAGGAAATTAGCAGATTTATTACACGATAAATGTAGGAGTGTCATGAAAAGAATACAAAATATATGTACGATCAATCATATTCTCATTTAAAAACATGCTGATTAAGGGCAATCGGCATGACATACCCCTATATTACACAGGATATATCGGCTCTCCTCGTATCGAGAGAATTCAAATTGGCCTTGGCTCTACTCTAAGCATTATTCCCAAGAGATTGTTGCAATTCCTCGGTGTTCCCCTACATAAGTTATCAACAACGACTACTACCATCTGTGGCATCAACATATGTAGTAGTCAATATTGGGAAAGATCCATTTGTGATGTGAACTCAGAGATTTAAAGATGGAGGTGACATGTTATGTCATCGACGCTGATACATCCTATAACTTGCTGCTCAGATGACCAAGGATCCATACCAACTGGATCGTTCCTTCTACTCTCCATCAATGTCTCAAATATGTTGACAACAAGGGAGTAGTCAAAAACGCGTTTGGGGAGAAACAACCTGATTGTACACGTGCATTGCATATTTAGTGTCACATTTCCTCATTTATTTTGTAAAAAAACTCTGCTATTTAATTCATTTTAATATCTAATAGTGTGCTGGGTAATTAATGGAAAAAAAAAGAGAAATGGACTGGTTTATCCAATTAAATCCAGAAATTTGAAGATAAGATTTTTAGCTCAAGCAAATCAACGAAAATCTACTTAAATTCAGAGATTTAGAAGCAATTCTATCTGAAGACCAGAGTAAATTCGAGAAGATAATATCATATAAAAACTGGTTAAAATAAGATTTTGAAGGTCCAATTGGTTAGTTGAAGATCAATGGGGATATCACCAAATCCAGAGAAATAACTGAGAAACCAAGTGGATAAAAAGAGGTATCGGGAATTAATAGATCCACGGCCTTTGGATTTGGCCCTATGGGTAGATCTTGGCCGTGAAAATGCAGCCATAGCAGTGTTTCTGCAGTAATCTCTTTGAATATGGGGGACCATTTTCTCCCTTTATCTTCGCACATTCTTCTTTATCCATATTCTCCTATAAATACCTGCATCTATGAAGGCAAAAGGGCACCACTCCAGCAGAGAGCTTAGTTTAGGCTTTTCTTTAGTTCTAACTTAGGTTTTTCTTTCCCCTTTTAATATAATTTTTCAGATCTTTATAAACTAGGTTTAGACTGAGGTTCATGCTATATAGAGAGATGATTGTATAGAGAAGTGACATCAATGTAATGTTCTTTCCTTTCTTTCATCATTTTTTAATTTAAACAAAAGTTCTTTTTATTCTTTTTTTTATTTACCTTCTTGCTTGATTGTAATCCAAATAAATCTGATAGCCTCGATTATGCCTTGCCCTTGCAAGTGCCACTGATAGCTTATGGTGATGGATATTTGTTTTTGAGCGTGTAATAGTTAGTATTTCTTTCTGCTTTTCTTTTCTGCTCGTACTTTTAATTTGATAGACCGTTAAAGAATGGGGAAGATCCTATATGCCATGCTATGATCGCCTTCAAGCAAAGATAAGTCATCAATACGGATCAAAGATAAAGCAAGCTTCAAGGATGTAAGTATTCTTTAGTTCTTTCTTTCTTTATTTTTTTTAGGTTAGAAACACATCTGTAAACTCAATATTTCTTCTTCCTTTGTTCTTCTTCCTTTTTAACTTAGTTTAGATGCACTTTCTAATAAAAAAACGTTATCATCTTCTTCTTCTCTTCTAACACTTTTACTTTTCTTCTTTTTTTTAAAACTAAGAAGAATTACTTTAACCGATCTAGTAACTTAGAAAAGACTTACTAAAAGCTTCTATCACAGTCCCTCTTTATGGATCATGACTCGCATAGTTGCTTGCTATAGTAGTAGTATTGAGCAACCAAGCACATTTCTATCTTTCAATTCTAAAACTTTATATTTTCTGTGGATAGGTTTGCCTCGATCAAATTTTGATGCCCTTACCGGAAAGGGACGATAAGTTTCTTTTTAATTTTACTAAAGGTTAATATATCTTATCTTTTTTATGTGCAGGGGCTAATATCAAGAAATCAGTTGCTGTAGAATACATATAAAAAGCTCTGGACTCTGCTCTTGAAAGCAGAGCCCAGAGGCTCTTTGCTTTGTTGTGAAAAAGCGCCCAAAGCCACGTAAACACGGCAAACAGAGTGAATTACTAACTCTGTTTGGTTGCAGGGTGCTTGAGTTGAAAAGTTTAAGTTTTTGTAGTATTTTTTTCCTATTTAACTTACGCTGCTCACTGTTTCTAACTCAACAGTAAATCATGTTTGTAAATGCTAAAAAAACAGTTAGACATTGCATTTTTAGGCACGTGTTTAATTCGTTACATTTTTGTACTGTTGAAGAGTGTTGGATCCAAGGTACATATGCATAGCATGTAGCTTAGAAAATACATTTGGTTGATACATATTGCTTAAGTGTGTATTTATTTTGCTATATACATGTACACGTTGCACTAAAACGATTAAAGGCATATCCTTAAATAAAATAAGGTGGGGAAGTCATTATCCTTCCTTAGCTCGAAAACCATCTCCTCACTCACTAACCTAATCCTAACTAAAACTGAGTAGACGTTAGACCTAGAGAGACATCTCAAACTTAATAGGAGATTGACCTAAGGAGGAAGTTGTTAGAGTTTTGAATCTTGTCAAATCAGTGTCCAAGGCTGGAGATTGAGAGGCGAAACCTCGAAGGCTAGTGGTTTGGCTTAATTAGGCCCGTTTCTCTTGCACGGATACCTCCCACTAATCTTGCCCCGACCTGACCGATTGATTTGTGGTTTGATTGCTACAATGTACCTCCCATAGACAGTCTAAATAGTTAGGAGTCGTATAGGTCTAAGATCTATCCTGACATACGCTAGATTTTTCTTTCTTTTTGTTTGTTTATTTGTTTGTTTTTGTCATTATTGTGTGAAATGGATTATAACAATAATTTTTCCAACTTTAATAATCCATATTACACGCTGACTTTTTTTGGAAAACACCAACCGGCATTTCATAACTTTAACCAACCAAGTATGCCAGATTGGTTTTATCCGAATCAAACATGCCCCATTCCTAATATTATGAACAAGACTGAAATTATCATCTCCGGTCTTCATCGAGTTGTAAGGATACAACTCCCCTGAGTTATTTTATCAACCATCTTACCTACAATCATATGATTATTATCTAGAACGACCGATAGAGAAAAAATCAACTTATGATAATATTTTAGAACACGTACATAAGTCCGAGCGACAAGTCCAAAAACTGAAAGATGAAAGTACACATAGAGGGGGTGAATAGGTGTAGTGCTAATCTAAGGAAAATGATGCGGAATTAAAGCTAATTCTAACATATAAAGTGTACAACCAAGAGTGAGGCCGAATTTCCCGTGAAGGGCTCTGGATCTACTCTTCACGATTTCTCTAAATTATGAGTTGAGGTGCCTCAATAGCTTTCTTGGTTCAATACAAGTTTGAGCACACAAAATATATGAAGTATGTATATGAATGAGAAATAATAACAACAATGCAAGATTTAAAGAGAGATGAGAGTTGAGAGATAGAAGATCAAATGCAAACACCAGAATATGTTTCGAGGTTCGAGCCACTGCTCTACGTCCCCGCCTTCACACAGAAAGATTTCAACTATCCACTATATGATCTTCCACACAAAGACCTCCACTGAGGAATTATAACTTACAACCTTAGAGTACACAACTCCAACTCTCGCACCTCTACACAAGAGGGAGCACAAAACAAAGAAAGAAAAGTTACAACCTTGGTGATCCAATGATCATAAACAACACTTAGTGATCTCAAAGGATTACAAATAATTTTCTCATAAAACAAAGATCCTAAAGATAGATTTAGAATTTGAGTGGCTCAAGTATGTGAGAAATCAAAGTATTTGAAAAAGAAACAATAAAGAAAATACTTGAGAAAAAAGCTTCTTGGTAGATATGAAATTGAAGAACAAAACTAAAATTTTCAAAGCTTGTTTTTCTTTGATTTTTCCAAAACTTGAAAACAAATAAAGATAGAGAACTTGACCAATTATACACTTCTGAAGATACTATTGACAAATTGGCAAGTTCTCCATTCTTTGGTATTGAACTACTTGAGAAATGTGACCTAGATTCTCACAATCTCTTTACTTCTGAAACTGATTGTACAATTCTGACGGAAGATGTTGACCTTAGTTTTGAAGAATTGTATGGCGATGAGTTAGAATTCCTTAATATTGGAAGTAAAGAGATAACACCCATATTAGGTCACATTCCATTGTTGGAAAATACATGTGGACTGGAGTTTCAACTTCTTAACTTGGACCCAATTCCTGAACTCATTTCGACTCCTGACTTAAGTCACCTTCCTGAGTCGATATTAATTCCTGTCCTTCCTGAGTCCAAGTCAACCGTTCTATCATTTCATACTCTATTCTGGGACAAGGTGGTTGACAAATTTGACTCCGAAATAAGTTGTGGAATATGGAAATTAGATGGGGTTAAATACTTCATAAAATTCCTTCATGGATTTATCTTTTTAGTTGGTTGTATTCATGATATTTCTGGTGGGTTCCTCCAAACTCAAAGTAAAGTTGATTGGGCCATGTTTTGTGGACCAATCAGGCCGCCACCGGAACCACCACCTTGAGGTAATTTTTTCCGTCCCTCTCTATTTGTTTCATGCATACATATATCACGATGCATTGAGGACAATGCATGAAATAAGTGTGGGGGAGGGTTTACTAACATAGAGTTTTTAGATTTTCTTTCTTTTACATTTCTTTTAGAAAAAATAAATAAATAAATAAATAAAGTTTTTAGATTTTCTTTCTTTTACATGTCTTTTAGAAAAAATAAATAAATAAATAAATAAATAAAAAACTTTTTGAAATAAGAGACAAAGTTTTGATCTATTTTTAAGAAAATTAAGATGATCTTAGAAATTAAGAAAGCCTTAATTATGACATCTTAAACCTAGTTGAAATAATAGATCTTGTTTAAAATTATAGGCTAAGTAAGAAAAATTGGGGAGATATTTTTATCTTGAATTTTTTGCCTTAGATAGTATGCACTTCACACTTACACATTTTTGGGATGGAAACAAAGACCAAAAAGGCCATAAAAATATAAAAAGAAAAAAGGAAAAAAAGAAAAAAGAAAAAAAGAAAAAAATATAAATAAAACATCACTTATTAAGCTGGATAATTGTGCCTCAAGAAGCATGGTTATTCACGTCTAACGGTGATTAAAGAATAATCCCCCTTAGTTTTGTGGTCTTTTTCACTCGAGTCCTTAAACCCGAGGGATGTTTTCTCATCTGGTGCCCTAAGACCTACTGGTTTGGGAGTCATCGGTTATAGGCTCGTTACATGGGTGAACTAGAAAGCCTAAACTAAGGGAAGAAAAATATATATATAAATAAATAAATAAATAATAAATGGCTTTATGGTTAGACTTGAAATCCCAGAAATCTTCACTATCACAATGTGCATATTATCTAGGTTTTATAAAAAAAGTATTCAATCCAATTTTGAATTCTTACCTTAATTGAAGACAAGATCCTGCATGGAGACTAAGTTTAAGAAAAAATAATTATAGGTGGACTTATGACCTAAGATCACTTATATTTTTTTGCAAAAATAGTTTGAAAACATGCCTCTCTTTCATAATGAATTTTCAAAACACTAACATTTGTTTTCTTTCTTTATGGATTTTGTGGGTGCAATCCGCTGAAAACCCTCAGGAGACAACACTCCTCCTCTAGGGTAACCTAGAGGTTTAATGGCTTGTTGCACGTGCTCAGTGCAATCGTGTCACCTACGAAAGTGGTGTAATAAAATTGGTAGTATAGTTTTTCTTTTCTTTGTTTTGCTCGGGACGAGCAAAAGAATAAGTGTGGGGGTGTGATTGATATTCAATTTTGCATATTTTACCACATCTATACCATGCATATTGTCAATAAAAATATGATTTTTAATCTTCTTCTCACTATTTTTGCAGGTCCACATCTGAAATGAGAAAAGGCCTAAAATCTCTTTAATTAACAATAATTAAAGGGAATTAATTCAAAGCCCAAAAGAGAAACCAAGTTTGAGCCCAGGATCTGGAGAATTCTACGCGCCAACTCAAGATTCCAGAAGGTCCACGTGGCTAACAACTTCGTAACAAACTCACAACAGAAAGCTGTTAGTCAACGGCTTCCAAACGGCCGCGCCTTGCCGCGCGCGCGCGCGGCAGTTACAGGGCCGTTGGGCGCCAGATTTTGCCAACTGTTTTGGGTTCTGGATCCTTCTCTCTGAGCCTATAAATACAGCACCAGGGTCTGCACAAATGAGGAGAAAGAGGAGAGGAGAGATTAGAGATTAGATGCTTGTATTTTGTAGGATTTCTCTCTAGGATTTTTGTAGTGCTCTAGATCTTCTTCCTCCCTAGAAATTCTGTAAAGAGAGAGTTTGTAAGAGAGAGAAAGCTTGTGTATACCAAGGTGTGACAACTTGTGAAGCAAGGATTGATCCATTCTCTTCTCTCTTCTCTTGCATTTTCTAGTATTACTTGCTTTCTTTAATTCTAGCTTTACTTTACTTGCACTTTAATTCATGCTTTGCTTTTCTTTTCTTATGGCTAGTAGCTAACTTTTCTAACATGAACTAGCTAACCACTAACCTTGCTAACTACTAACTCATGGGTGATTGCTATCTTTAATCTTGCAAGTTGTATGGTCTTCTCTTCTCCGATGGGTTACTTTCATTGCTTGGCAAGTTCTTGTTGTAATTCCATATGATTCATGTGTGCCTCATTTAGAGCCTTGTCTTTAAAACAAGTGCCTTGATGGAACATGGAGATGGATCACCAAACATATGCTATTTGTTGTACAACTTCTTTACTTCAATTAATGAATGTTGTATCTTCTTCCTTAGCATCCCTTGAGTGTCGCTCTTTTGATTCCATTATTGAAAGTCTATCTTGTAGGCCGATGACATCTATGAGTCTACAAGACAAGTCCAAGAGTGATCACCCGTCATTCAAGTGGGAAAGTAATTAGACCAACACGCAAGACAAATCTTTGCCGATGAATCAACATGAGGCACGCATTCACCATCACGGAGTTTAGTAAGTTTTTAGCAAGGTAGTAAGGTTAGCTAGTCATGATTTTCTCCATCTTCAAATCTTTTACAAGTTTTCTTTTCTTTTTAGTGTTAATCCAAAAGCCAATCTTGTTTTGATTTCTTTTCATTTTCCATCATGAACAAATCCACCAATTCTTTTACTTCTTTTTCCAATTCATTTTTATTCTTTTAAGACAAAGAAGAATCTTCGTTTTCTTTCTTCACTACCAACCGTAACGCTTCCATCGCAAGCTCTCCCTGAGAATCGACTCGGTATAGCCCATGCTATAACGGAGATAGGAAAGGGTACATTAATCATTTGGAATACATTTGTGGAGTGATCAAAGCACTTGGGGTTGAATCTAAACCTTATCTCTTTTTATTGAATATATTTTGTGTGCAAATTATACTCCACAATACAACACCTTTCCCGTCTAAACACTGGTCATCGGCTTTGTAGGCTGGCCATGTGCACGTCCTCGTGCACATCGGTCGACTGGTCCGGTCGACCGACCACTAGTCCGGTCGACATTCCGGTCGACTGTCAGAAGTTCTGGCAGAAATTTCAGAACTTGAAACTTGGTCAATTAAACTTCTATAAAATTCTCATAAATACTCATAAATTCTATAAAAATAAATTATTATAAGATATTTGAATAACAAATATTGTGATAAAAAACCAACACATATTGTAAACTATTTGAACTATTTTTGTGATATAAAATATTTGGCCTTAAATAAAAATCGTATTTTTTAGAAACCAAATTTTGAAATGGAAATCCAATTTTCTCCAAACTTGTATAAATACAAAAACAAGATATTTAAACTCTTTTGAAGCATATTGTGTATAGATAAAATTCAATACATATGTAATAGATATATCTATGTTTTTGACATAAAATCTAAAATAGGTTTTGTTTAAATACAAAACTCCAAACACATGAAATAGAACATCAAAATAAGTTTTTCCAAATATGTGAAGCACAGATGTATATAGATGAAATCAAATATACATTAAACCATGTAAACTTGTTTGGTTCTATCTATTCATGAAAACCATGTATATGCATATTCGAAATCCAAAACACGATTAAACCGAAAACCTAACTTATTAAACTTTTGTGTGTGTATGAACTTGAGCATAGCAACACTATTTATCTTTACACAAGATCTAAATACAAACTTAAACTAAACAAATTGAAGTCTTCTTGTAGAACCCCTTCTCCAAGTCGACTCGATCCAAACACGATCCAAAGAGTTTGACTCCAACCGAGTGCTAGATGCGATCTTGATGTGCGAGATCTTGAATCAACACGTGCTAGCTTCAAAACTCCTTTGTTGAGGCTAATCACCTTTTACGATCTTGATCAATAACTGAAACTATATAAATATAAAATTATTAGTATTATAACTATATGAGTTAATCATCATCAAAACTAGAGTGATAGGCCTTTAGGCAAACAGGATATCTGTTTTTGAGCGTGTAATAGTTAGTATTCCTTTATGCTTTTCTTTTCTGCTCGTACTTTTAGTTTGATAGATGATTAGTCTACAATTCTGCATTATTATGTCGCATTCTCTCATAGATTTATGAATAAATTGTCGGTCTAAACCGTGTTTTGGTCTTTATTGCAGGTAGATCCAAAGTTCAAGGGCAAAGGTGTAATAAGAGCTTAATTAGACCCAATTAAGGGTAATTAAATCCGCATTACTTGGAGGCCAAGTAAGGGATTATCTAGAAGATTCATTGAACCTAGCCTCTTGCGCACATCAGACAGATCTGCGGACAGATTTACCCGAAAAGGAATATACCAAGAAGTGTCTCGAAGCCAGACGGAGCCCCGGACGAAATCTAGGGACCCACCTCCCTGGTATTGCCGCGGAAACACGGCAATAGCCGCGTTTTTGTGGCAAAGTTGTGGAGCCACGCGTCGATTTTCGACGCGTGGCCCCGTCTCGTCTTCTGGAAGCATCTTTTCCTATAAAAGCCCCTGCAGAGAGCCAAACCGAAGGCAGTCTTCATTTTTAGGAGTAGGTGCAGATTTTAGGAGTAGTGTAGGTGAGTGTTCTTCATTTCTTGTATTTTTATTTCTTTTTAGATCATTGTAGTAGAGCTGAGTGATTTCTAGAGAGAGAAAGCAAGGGATTGATGTAATAGAGAGTGACACTCTATGTAAAGATGCCTCCTTTCTCTTCCAATGTAATCTCCTTCATCTTCTACATGATTTCTTGCTAACTTTTCTTCTCATGGCAATCTAACTACTAACCACTAACCATCTAACCACTTACTTGATAATGCACATGAATCGGGTTGCCTCTACAAGGCCTTGTTCTTGCAAGAGCCATTGATGGCCAAAGATGATGGGTTCTAACATCTAACTTGCTAACTTGCTAACCAAGCTAACTCTCTTTTATTTCATACATTCTTTTTAGTAGTGTAATGAGTGATGCTTGTATTGGATTGTTCTTGTTGCAGTGTTTTGAATGTGATGAACCATCCATGAGCCATGCTTTGTATCGTCTCTTGGAGCCAAGGATTGTGATGGCCGAGGATCAAAATGTGAGGCAACTATCTCGAAGAGGTTAGCATGGTTAGTGGATCACTTAGTAGTTAGTAGCCATGAGTTTTCTTTTAGTTTGTTTTAGAAATCATTTTCAAGTTTCTTTTGATCATTTCCATCGTTGTTTTCATCGTCTTCTTTGTTCACCTTTGTTCCATCTTCTTTTCTAATCGCTTTCCAAATCATTTCTCTTTTATTTTTCTTATCGACGTTTTCATCGCCTTCTTCACCTACCACATTCTGAATTTCATTTTCCTTTTCTTTTCACTTTCTTTTCCTAATTCTTTCAACAAAGAAGAAGTGTTAACAAAAGATGTGAATAGAAACTGTCAATGCTTCTATCGCCTCCCTTCCCTGTGGATACGACCCGTTAAGCCAATGCTATAACGGAAGTATCGAGGGTACATTAGCACACATTCGAGCTTTTCATCGATTTCATAAACAAACACTTTTTGGAGTGCTAGTTCCACCTCGATCAAAAAATGGCGCCATTGCCGGGGACCGAACCCGGGTCACCCGCGTGACAGGCGGGAATACTTACCCGGGGATCAAAATTTTTGGCGCCGTTGCCGGGGAAGGGAATGGTTTTGTTTTCACGTTTTTGTTAACATTGTCTTCTCTGTTTTGGTGTGCAGGGCAATATTAACAGGTGCTTCATATTGCAGAACATAAACTAGCTTTGTACCTCCCTGCTCTAGAAAGCAGGGACCCAGCTTCCAAACAAAAGCCGCGCAACCGCGACATTTGCCGCGAAAACGCGGCCATTGTGTGAACATTGTATATCTTGTTGTGCTGGGAAGTGTGAATTGTAATAGCTAGTAGATTTGTGCTGCTATTATTTCTGCTTTGATTGCCTACACACCATAATAAATAAAAGAACTAAAATACGGTATTTGGACGCTTTTAAAACGGTTTAGACATTTGCATTTAGGCACGTGTCAATTCAATTCCAATATACTGTATTTTGTTCTGTTGTTGTGATCTGGATGGAGATGTACATATGGCATTACATATAGCATAGGACAAACACGTGGGTAATTTATCGCTTTGTGTTATATTCTTGTCTATATTACACACTTGCACGAATTGAAATTAAGGGCAAAACCCAAACAAGATAAGGTGGGATTTAATCACCCTTCCTTAGCCCAAAAATCATCTCCCCACTCACACAACCCAAGCCCTAAAAAAATTTGAATAGACGTTGGCCCCTAGGGACATCTAGGTCTAGGTTAACCCTCTTATTGGCTTGGTTTTGATTTTTCTTTTCTTTTTGTTTGTTGTTTGATTTTTCCTTTTTGTTTGTGATTGTTTGTGAAATGGCATTCAACAAAAATAATTCTTTCAATCCGAACATGAATCCATATTTCACACCGACTCCATTCTATTCGGATAATTCCAACCCGGCGTTTTATAATATGCACCAACCACATACACCGGGTTGGCCTTATCCGAATCAATACAACCCATACCCACATTCTTATGACTATAATTTTCAAAATAATTTCAACTCGTCACAGAGTCAATGGGGATTCAAGTCCCCCGAGTCAAATTTTCAACCTCCTTGTCCACCATATTCACCTTGTCCATAATATTCATTCCCCGATTTCGCTTCTTATACTCCTTTTTTTGCACCTCCCATTGAAGAAAAATCTGAGTTACAAAAGAGTTTAGAAGCCAATCTACAAAGGGCGGAGCAACAACTTCAAGAAACATTGGCCTCTCCAATTTCACAGTATTTTCAAGAGTCTTACTCAGTTCCACCTCTTCATAATGAACAACCATCTGTCTTGGAAACGAGTAAAGAACTCTTGTGTGAGTCTAAGCTTCAATCTCACAACATTTTTGACTCACATTATTCACAAAATTTCCAAAACCAAGATTCTTATACTCCCATTCTAGAGCAACCACTTGGAAATACATCAAGTCTAGAAAAGAGTATAGAAATCTTGGAGGAGTCTTTATTACAATATCAAAAATCACATGCCGAGTCTGTCAATAGATTGGAAACACAATTGAGTTAATTAGTTAACATTTATAGGAATAAGGAAACTCTATCTTATCAACCTTTGACCAATTCAGCTATGCCAAACTCTATTGATCTGGCTCAAGACTCTTGTCATTTTGGAAATCAAGATTCAATTTTAGCACACCCACCTGAACTTGTCCAAACTTTAGATCCCATTGACATTTTGGCAAGTTATCCATTTCTTGAAATTGAACTTGAGCATAAATATGATCATGAACCTCAAATTAGTGATTCAATTCTACTTCCTGATTCAATTATGACTCCGATATCTTCACCTAATTTCACTCCTTTTCCCGAGTCAGTATTGAATCCTGTACTAATCCATTGTGAAATTGAATCACCAATCATTTATAATGATCATATTGAACTTGACCAATTTGAAAAGTCACCTAGAGGGGGGGGTGAATAGGTGACAATGCTAATCTAGTGAACTAAATGCGGAATTTAAAAACTAATTGCAATTACTATAATGATGCACACACAAGGAAGTACAAGATATAACAATTTGCACAAAGTAAAGAGAGAGAGCAAGAGTCAATGGATCAAGCGCAAACAAAGAGATATGTTCCGAGGTTCGAGCACCCAGCTCTACATCCCCGCCTTCGACACACGAAGGATTTCCAATCCACTAGCTTGTCCACAAAGGACTCCCACAAAGGGAACCTCCACCGAGGATTTGGGGCAATCACAATTACAAGGAGTTCCAACTCCCCTCCTTACAAACACAACCTCCTCCTTGAGGCACTTCTCCAATCCAACAAACAATCACCTCACAACTTAAGGGATTAGCACCAAGCTTACACAAAACACCTCACAACCCAAGTTGCACAACCTCCTCAACACAATGAGGGAAATGTCACAAAGCAAGAATTGGGTTTACAACTTAGTGGTTTCAAACAACAACCACAAAACAATCTCTTTTCCCACACAAAGATCCTATAGAAGAGATAGTAGATTTTTGCTCAAGTGTGGAGAAAATCAAAGGAATGGAAATCAAATCACAAAGAAAATCTTTTGGGAAAAACAGGAAAACAAAGTAGAGAAGATGAATCAAACTCTTTCCCAAAAACCCTCTTCTTGATTTTCCAAACCCTAGTAAAAACACCAAATAGATTGTTCAATTAAAGCCCAAAACTTCTTTTTAATTGCTGTGAAAACACCAGAGAAAGCTCAGAAAATTCGTCCAAAAATTCTTAGAGAAAAACTATTGCAAATGGGGTATTTATAGGCAAAACTGGAAACTAGCCGTTGGCAGCAGTTTTTGCCAAAATAACCCTGCCGGTCGACCGGCCGGTCGACCGCGCAACGGTCAAATTTTGATCGTTGCCAGCTAACGGTCGACCGCCCCGGTCGACCCAAACAAACAGAGAGCAACTGCTCTCAGTCGGTCGACCGGCACGGTCGACCGGCTACAAGTGTAGCCAGCGTGCACGTTTCTGTGCACGTCGGTCGACCCATACGGTCGACCGGCTACATGGTGCGGTCGACCGTTCCGGTCGACCGACCTAGCCTGGCAGACACTGTTCTGGCAGCAAAAACCTGGAATTTTTAATCCTAAAAATTCTCATTAAATCTCTAAAAATCCACAAAAATAGTTTTATCATTTTGCATTGATATATAAACATGTGGTAAAAAGTTTAACTCAAATATCAATCAATAAGGACTATTTTTGTGTTATAGAAATTTTGCCAAAAACAAAAAACTGTATTTTCTAAAACTTGGATCTTGAATAGAAAATACATTTTGTCTAAAGCTCATCCAAATACAAAAACATGATATTTAAACATTTTGAAACAAGATGCATATGGATAGAAATCCAATATACATGAAACATATACATATCATAGTTTTTGTCATTAATTCCAAAATATGTTTTGACGAAAATACCAAAACATAATACACATGAAATAGGTAAGTCAAAACTAAGTTTGTCTAGGAAATTAAGCATGCATGTATATAGAACAAATCTAATATACATTAAACCATGTAAACTTATTTTGATCTATCTATTCATGAAAACCAAGATCGGTTAAACCTAAAACCGAAAAACCGAAAACCAATATTCAAAACATGAAACGTGTGTGTGTTGTGAACTTGAGCATATCATACTATTCTAATCTTTACAATTTGGATCTAAACACAAAATTAAACTAGGATACCTAAGTCTTCTTGTAGAGCGCAATCTCCAAGCCGACTCGATCCAAAACTCTTTGATCCACCGAGCAAGTGCTATATATGATCTTTGACGCTCGGGCTCTTGAATCACCATGTGGGTAGCTTCCAAATCATCTTGTTGAAGCTAATCACCAACTAATAACTTGACTAATGATCTGAAACTTAAAATCACAAGATTATTAGTACACATAACTACATGAGTTAATCATCATCAAAACTAGAGTGGAAGGCCTTTGGGCCAACAATCTCCCCCTTTTTGATGATGACAAAACTCATGGAGTTATATATGCATGGATTAAAGTTAAGCTTCAAAGAAGCTCCCCCTTAACTCATGCATAGGATAAACAACTAATAAATGGCTCTAGATGCCAATGAAATTATAAAACAAATACACATGTTCTAGATACCAATTAGCAAAAACAAATAAACATGCTCTTGATACCAATGAAAATCTTAAAAAATAAACATGCTCTTGATACCAATTAAACTAAACATAACATGCTCTAGGTACCAATTAAACACAATATATGCAAAACAAAACTCATGATCTCTTTTACAAGCTCTTGATACCAAAACTAAGCAAACTAAATATGTTCTTTAAATAATGCTTTGGATATCAATTGAACTTAATAAAAACATTAAAAACATAAACATGCATATGCAAACATGCATATAAATTCAAATTCTTCTCCCCCTTTTTGTCAATCATCAACAAAGGGGTTAAAACAAAACAAACCAATCAATCAAAACAAATAAAAACATATTCTTTTTATATTCAAAACAAGGAATCAAAAACAAGGGATGTTCTCCCCTTCTTGTCTAAAAACAAATATGATACCAATTAGAAGAAAATGTGTCAAGGAAGTGCATATTGATACCAATTAAAAATGAAACTATACCAGTTGAAATAACAAAATCTAGATACCAATTGATAAGTAAACAATCATTATATCAATTGTAAATAAACAATTTTTGATATCAAACATAACAAATTTTGAATTTCTAAACATAAATGTTGATACCAATTGAAAATAAACATAGATCTTTAATACCAAAGTATTAAACATATAAACACATATGATTTTGATACCAATTGCAACTATTGTCAATTGAAATTATTTTCTATCATAAAGCAAGGGAGTGGAATACTAAAAATCAATTGAAAGAAGAAATACAAGATTTTCTCCCCCTTTATGAAATACCAATAAAAACTATGATAAGGCTTGAAATAAGATACCAATTGAAAACTAAATCAATTGAAACAAGGTTGAAGCTCAAGCTTATCATCATAAACAAGATTTGTGCTTAAAGATATAGGGATATAGTAAGCACAACTAAAACATATATATATGTATGAAAAGATAGATACCAATTAAAATTGATATTCTTTGAAATGCAAGCATACATATATGAAAATATATGAGTATACAAGAAATGTCAAAATTGATACCAATTGAAAGAATTCAATGATACCAAATGAAACAATAATAAGATCAAGTGTATATCTCATATTCCTATACCTCCCAATCATGATCAAGTTTAAAATGATTTTCATAAAAAGCATACATGAGCATGATCTCCCATCCAACCACCCTTAGAAGGTAGGGGTTTTCAAAAATAGATTTGAAAATAGAGTACGTTTGAAAATCACTACCAAATGAAGAATAACACAACTAGTTATATGAGATTCTTCAAATAAGGAATAACAAAAATATTTTTCATGAAGACACATGTAAACCACATGGCACTAAAACACTCAAAATCCATATAGCACAATTTATACTCATGAAAACTAAGTCATGAGAAAACATTAAATAAGGTGAGTGTACAAGTGTTGTGAGAAACATATCAACATGAAAATGGACAATCAAGCTCAATATTGAAAACATGAAATTCATCTTAAGATGTGAAATCACTTAATTGAAATCATCTTAAAATCCATAAAATTCATCATAAAAGTGAAATCACTTAGCAAACATGAAATTCATCCAAACGATCTAAACTTCAAGGCATATGTATGTCATGTACAAACTAAAGTATACATACATATCCTAAACATTATGAGTCCACAAAAAGTATATGCATGAAGGCACGTGGCTCAAGGATGTATATGTATAAATGATAGTTTGGTCAAGATGGACATATACATGAAGTCAAACAAAACATGTAAAATGATGAATACAAGTTAAATGCAAGAATCATCAAAACTAGACTATACTAGCACATCAAGTGAATACAAATGAGCGTTCAAGCACAAACATATATAAAGGTTTATTTGTAGCTCACTAGTTGTACAAGTATAAATCCTAGTCTTAATGAAAACTATCATTCAAGCAAGTAGTCAAAACATGAAGCATAAAACGGGTCAACGATCAACATGATCATGATAATCAAAAACATGAATTATTAAAACAAAAAATCATAGTCAACCATATGATTAGCATGACAGAGACATGTGTATTAGAACTATGATCAACATGATAGCTAAACATAAAGAGAACACAAAATATGGGTCCATACTAAACATGGGTGTCTCAACCACTAATCATGTAAAGCATAAGTCTAATAAACATGGCAAATATCATACTAAAACATGAGTCATCAAAACAAATCATCATATAATCATAAACATCCAAATGGTCATAATGCAAATGTATGTGCATTAGATCTAGGGCATACATGTTAGTTCTAAACAAGGTGAGAACACTAAATAAAGATCCATATGAAACATGGGTGCTCAAGTAACTAAACATGTATAACACTAATCTAACTAACATAGCATAAGCATAATGAACAATGAAACAAAACATGCTATGAATAGATGAACATGTAAAAGCATGCAAATAAAAATGGGAGTTAGAGAATGATACCAAAACCGATGAAGGTGCATCTCTAGTTCTCCAAACCACGGTGGTCCTCCCACCAAATTCCCTTGAGAGTGAAGCATCCAAATGGTTCTCTTTTAAGCTTAGAATGCATCCACCTTAAGGCACCAATGCCCTCAAGTGATGCGAGGGCTCCCACCTACATCAAAAGTCAAAGAGGTGGTTTTTGGTACCCATTTTCTAGTGGGTCCACGGGGGTTAGTATCCTTTCTAACCCAAACAAGATTATTTGCTAAATTTTCAAAATGTAAACGATCATAGCAAAATCTAACAAGGTGGCCTTTTCGACCACAATGTGTACATGTGTACACGTGAGCATACATATGATGGTGGTGATCATGAAAAGCATGTGTATGCCTTGATGAGTGTGCATGCAAGGTTGGAACTTGTTTCTTGCGAACCAAGATTTCCAAGCGTGAATGATTCAATGTGCATTGGCTCAAAGTGGAGCCCAAACATTCAACACTCTTCTTCAAAATATTTATATCATGTTCAATAGTGGAAGACAAAGTGGAGCATGCAATGGTGTGCTAGAACAAGAAGCTACACTAGCATGGCAAACATCAATCTCTTTTTGCAAAGAATTATTTTTAATCAAAACCCAATCCAATTCTTTAGTAATTGAATCAATATCATTTTTCAAAGTGAGATTTTCTTTAAAAACAAGATCCAATTTAGAAGATAAAATCTCATTGTGCTTTACAACATCATCACAATCATTTTTGTTTTTCAAAAATTCATTTTCCTTTAAAACAAGTTCAAGTTGAGATTTAAGTGAGTCACATTCACTTGCAATCTCTTCCTTTTCTTGCAAAACCAATTCAAAGTTAGAACACAAATCCTTTAATTTATTTTGCAAAACAAGATTATCATCTTTCAACAAATCATGTTTTTCTAACAAATTTTCAAGCTTTTGAGCAAGTTCCATATTTAAAGTTTGAACTTCAAAACAACCATGGCAATAGGAACTAGAGCTATCATCAATATGAGAATCCGATTGTACCTCAAGGGAGTTCTTCCCTTGGACCATGAGGCATTGCTCTTCGGACTTTTCTCTCTTAGATCTCCTCATCTTGTTAATTATCCTTGGAAGCTCGGGAGACGTCAAGATGCTCCAAACTGCAAAAGCCGAATCATAGTGATCAAAAACGGGTAAAAGAAATTCATTTAGAGATGCTCTAAGTGCTCTAAGTGCCAATGCATTGGCCTTCTTATGCTTGCTACTATTTGGGAGGGATTCTATGTTAATGGCTTGATAAACTAGATGTCCTAGGTCTTTTAAATGTTTAGTCATATTAGCCTTCCAAGCATCAAGTCTAAAATGGTCAAACATGGGAGGGCTAGCCATAAGTGCAACTATATGTGTGCAAATGAACAATGCAAATGAAGATTAGCAAACCAAGATCACTCCTAGGTGGTTAAACCTAAATATCAGGAGCACCAGCTCTGATACCAATTGAAAAGTCACCTAGAGGGGGGGTGAATAGGTGACAATGCTAATCTAGTGAACTAAATGCGGAATTTAAAAACTAATTGCAATTACTATAATGATGCACACACAAGGAAGTACAAGATATAACAATTTGCACAAAGTAAAGAGAGAGAGCAAGAGTCAATGGATCAAGCGCAAACAAAGAGATATGTTTCGAGGTTCGAGCACCCAGCTCTACATCCCCGCCTTCGACACACGAAGGATTTCCAATCCACTAGCTTGTCTACAAAGGACTCCCACAAAGGGAATCTCCACCAAGGATTTGGGGCAATCACAATTACAAGGAGTTCCCAACTCCCCTCCTTACAAACACAACCTCCTCCTTGAGGCACTTCTCCAATCCAACAAACAATCACCTCACAACTTGAGGGATTAGCACCAAGCTTACACAAAACACCTCACAACCCAAGTTGCACAACCTCCTCAACACAATGAGGGAAATGTCACAAAGCAAGAATTGGGTTTACAACTTAGTGGTTTCAAACAACAACCACAAAACAATCTCTTTTCCCACACAAAGATCCTATAGAAGAGATAGTAGATTTTTGCTCAAGTGTGGAGAAAATCAAAGGAATGGAAATCAAATCACAAAGAAAATCTTTTGGGAAAAACAGGAAAACAAAGTAGAGAAGATGAATCAAACTCTTTCCCAAAAACCCTCTTCTTGACTTTCCAAACCCTAGTAAAAACACCAAATAGATTGTTCAATTAAAGCCCAAAACTTCTTTTTAATTGCTGTGAAAACACCAGAGAAAGCTCAGAAAATTCGTCCAAAAATTCTTAGAGAAAAACTATTGCAAATGGGGTATTTATAGGCAAAACTGGAAACTAGCCGTTGGCAGCAGTTTTTGCCAAAATAACCCTGCCGGTCGACCGGCCGGTCGACCGCGCAACGGTCAAATTTTGATCGTTGCCAGCTAACGGTCGACTGCCCCGGTCGACCCAAACAAACAGAGAGCAACTGCTCTCAGTCGGTCGACCGGCACGGTCGACCGGCTACAAGTGTATCCAGCGTGCACGTTTCTGTGCACGTCGGTCGACCCATACGGTCGACCGGCTACATGGTGCGGTCGACCGTTCCGGTCGACCGACCTAGCCTGGCAGACACTGTTCTGGCAGCAAAAACCTGGAATTTTTAATCCTAAAAATTCTCATTAAATCTCTAAAAATCCACAAAAATAGTTTTATCATTTTGCATTAATATATAAACATGTGGTAAAAAGTTTAGCTCAAATATCAATCAATAAGGACTATTTTTGTGTTATAGAAATTTTGCCAAAAATCAAAAACTGTATTTTCTAAAACTTGGATCTTGAATAGAAAATACATTTTGTCTAAAGCTCATCCAAATACAAAAACATGATATTTAAACATTTTGAAACAAGATGCATATGGATAGAAATCCAATATACATGAAACATATACATATCATAGTTTTTGTCATTAATTCCAAAATATGTTTTGACGAAAATACCAAAACATAATACACATGAAATAGGTAAGTCAAAACTAAGTTTGTCTAGGAAATTAAGCATGCATGTATATAGAACAAATCTAATATACATTAAACCATGTTAACTTGTTTTGATCTATCTATTCATGAAAACCAAGATCGGTTAAACCTAAAACCGAAAAACCGAAAACCAATATTCAAAACATGAAACGTGTGTGTGTTGTGAACTTGAGCATATCATACTATTCTAATCTTTACAATTTGGATCTAAACACAAAACTAAACTAGGATACCTAAGTCTTCTTGTAGAGCGCAATCTCCAAGCCGACTCGATCCAAAACTCTTTGATCCACCGAGCAAGTGCTATATATAATCTTTGACGCTCGGGCTCTTGAATCACCATGTGGGTAGCTTCCAAAACATCTTGTTGAAGCTAATCACCAACTAATAACTTGACTAATGATCTGAAACTTAAAATCATAAGATTATTAGTACACATAACTACATGAGTTAATCATCATCAAAACTAGAGTGGAAGGCCTTTGGGCCAACACAATTCCATACTTTTGAGAGTCCCATTGATAAATTGGCAAGTTCTCATTTTCGGGGAATTGAACTCAATGAGGAATGTGACTTTGATCCTCAAATTTGTGATCCAGTTCAAATTCCTTAATCATTATTGACTCCTGTTATATTACCCAATTTGAGTAACATTCTAGAGTCAGTTTTGATTCCTATCCCTGTCATTCCTGAACTTGAATCACCAACCTTAGAAAGTCACATTCCATCATGGGGAAATAATTGTGGACTTGAGTTTCAACTTCTTGATTTGGACCCACTTCCTGAACCGATCTCGACTCCGAACCTTTACTTGACTTGTGTCATTTTTCTGAGTCGGTATTAGTTCCTGTACTTCCTGAGTCCAAATCAATCATTCCATTCTGGGACAAGGTTGTTGATAAATTTGACTCCGAAATTATTTTGAAAATTTGGAAATTAGATGGGGTAAAACTGTTAATAAAAATCATGCATGCATACATCTTTTTAGTGGGTTGTATGTAACGCCCCGATCCCCAAGATACGGGGACGTCACTGCAACGCATATACGTAGGCCAGATGGTGCCCCCACGTATATACGCTAAGCATAAGTACAACAAGTATCAGAGTACAACACACACAGCGTGGTATAATCATATGCCAACTTACAAAATATAAGTACAAGGTTACACAAGTTATGATAAGCAAAAATCACTTTACAAGTGTCCTTTATCACAACCCAAGTCCAAAAAGAACGATATACAACCAAAAACACAAAAATGCTCACGTAAGGATGGAGATCCGTGAACCAAAAAGAAGTGTCTGGCACGAGGACCGGAGCTAATCTGCCTGCTCACTAAAGAAAGCCTGATCTTCGGTGGATGGCTCCACTTCGACCCAGGCCTCGGAATCTGAATGTGCAAATCCAAAGGGTCAAGACATAATACAACAAATAAAAGATAGCCAAGTGGCAAGGATCATGAATAGGGATAATGAAATAGTACTAAGTAACAATGCATGACAAGAGATGTAAACTAAGAAAGATAAAGTCATATGCAATAAATCTACAATTAATGTCTTATTATTATTACTTGTCTTACTGTGATATCTAGCTATGTGACCTAGCGTCCCAGAGCACATAGATCCATATCCTAGTGAAACAAGGTTGTTATTGGAAACAGCGGTTGTATCGACGAACTATGTTTACAGTGTGTCCGTGCATGCCCGGGACCACGGCCCAGTATTGTTCCGTTGCTTGAAGACGGAACCTGCCGCTAGGCTAAACAGGAGGGTCTTATATATGCCCTTGTCATGACAGTAAACAGGAAAGGGAGGAAGCACTCCCCTCGGTCCCCTGGAGTACCACAGGTAAGACCGGAAACATGGTGCACATCCTAATACCACTGTAAACACGAACACATATCGATATCCACATATTTCCCCCTGACCCATGTGTAAGTTGGTGCATTTTATGTAAAAGTCCGGTGTATCATGCTTTGTTTTAAGAGATGGCATGATAGGTGGTGATGTTGCTATTTAACATGCCATGAAACGAATATATACAATAACAAGTCATGAGGCAATAGGAGATGCATCCATTCAGTTATATGTCATGTAGTGCTAGTATTGAAGCATGAACAAGCAGGAAATAATACACATGTAACAAGTATAGGTACTAAATTTAGAACAGAAATTAACTATGACACACAGCCAGGATTAGTCGACTAGGGGTAATGGTTAGTCGACTAATAGGGTTTCTAGTCGACTAGGAGTTTGGATTGGTCGACTAAAACTGGGATACAGAGTGTTGGAATTCTGTTTCAGTGCATGCTAGTCGACTAGGGTAAGAGGGTTAGTCGACTAATAGGAAGTACTAGTCGACTAACAGATATTTCGGTCGTCAAGATCTGTGATACAGAAAGTTGGGTTTTCTGGTCCAGGATGGATTAGTCGACTAGGTGGATTCAGGAGTCGACTAATATGGGTTTCCAGAGAGTTTATTAGTCGACTGATATTTTGGGCAAGTCGACTAATACTGTGTTCTCCAGAAAAACTAAATTTCAGCTAAGTGTTCTAGTCGACTAGGTCTTATGGTAAGTCGACTAATAGTGGGGAAAATCAGTGTACAGGACAGAAATTCTGGAAACGTGTTTGATGGCTAAATCCTGGTTTTAGGTGACCTATGTGTACAAGAAGTGTAAATACAGTACTCTAAGGCTAATACAAGTCTTGGTGAGTGAATTACTCCCTTGGAATGGTTGGATTTGAGCTTAGATGACCTAAAAATAGGATTTTTAGTGTGCAAGTGAACAAAGATTTCTACTTCAAGTATGTGATGTGTGAACTAGGTCTTGGTGAGTAAGAACTCACCTGGAGGGGTCAAATCTGAAGCTTGATCCAAGGATGGAGGTGTTGGCTCCAATCCACAACTTGTAGTTGAAGCTAGGTTGAAGAACTAGCTCTTGGAGTTGCCTTGGGGAGTAGTGGTTGAAGATGGAGCTCTAGATGAAGTCCTTGATGAATCCCTTGTGATCTAGAGGTGGTTGTGAAGGGATTTGGGTGATCTCTTGAAGTTAGGGTTGTTGAAGAGGAAGAAGGAGGGGATTTTGCAATTCCTCTCTTGATGAAGAAAATGAGAAGGAAAGGGGAAATTTGCAATTGAAGGAATTTATATGTTGGGATTTATGTGAAGGGGTTGACATTTTGGTGAATGTGAGGGGTTATCTTGCAAAAGGAGGGGTGAGGTGAGTGTCCTCTCTTTGGCCACTTGGCCGGCTGTGGGAGAGGGAGAGAGTGAGTGGGGTTAGGTGAAGTGATGAGTGGGAAATGAGGTGGAAATGAAGTGGAATTTGGATTTTTGCAATTTTTGAAAAAAGGTCCGAATTTCAAGTACCTCGGATTGGTCTGAAAATTTTACCAAAAATCAAGAATAAGATTTTAAGACTCATGGTGAAATTCGTTTGAAGAAATAATTTGTAGTTTTAAAATTAAAAATCCCGGAATCAGTCACCTGCCGACTCAGTTGGAATTTTCATAAATTCGTAAAATCTCCAGAAAAAGAGTGTAGGTTGAAAACATGATTCTAAGGAATAATGCCTAAAGGACCATCTAGAAATTCCTAACTGTTTGTGAGTTAAAAATCCTGGAATCGGTCAGCGGCACTGGCCGACACCGGTTTCGGAGAAATTCATTTTAATTCCAGAAAATTCCAGAAAATCACATAAAATCTAAAATATTGGAAAATGATATTTGAAATTAAAATCAGTCAAATACGGAAGGTACATCGGAAAATACGGTCAAAGGACTGAATACGTAACTAGGCGCGTATTCCGGGAGAGGGGTATTACATTGTATCATGGAAGTCTCTGGTGGATTCCTCCGGACTCCGCGCAAGAATGATTGGGTCGCATTTCGTGGACCAATCAGACCGCCACCGGAACCACCACCTTGAGGTGATTTTTTCTTCCCTCTCTATTTGTTTCATGCATACATATATCACGATGCATTGAGGACAATGCATGAGATAAGTGTGGGGGAGGGTTTACTAACATAGAGTTTTTAGATTTTCTTTCTTTTACACTTCTTTTAGGATACTTTTAGAAATCTTTCCTTTTGTATAGGAATTTTCTCTTTCTTTTAAAACTTTTTGATATAAGAGACAAAGTTTTGATCTATTTTTAAGAAAATTAAGATGATCTTAGAAATTAAGGAAGCCTTAATTATGACATCTTAAACCTAGTTGAAGTAATGGATCTTGTTTAAAATTATAGGCTAAGTAAGATAAATTGGAGAGATAATTTTATCTTGAATTTTTGCCTTAAATAATATACACTTCACACTTACACAATTTTTGGGATGGAAACAAAGACCTAAAATGCCATAAAGAAAAAAATAAATAAATAAAAAGAAAAAATATATGTGAATAAAACATCACTTATTAAGATGGATAACTATGCCTCAAGAAGCATGATTATTCACGCCTAACGATGATCAAAAGAATAAATAATCCCCCTGACTTTTGTGGCCTTGTTTACTTGAGTCCTTAAACCCGAGGGATGTTTTCTCATCTGGTGCCCTGGGACCATCTGGTTTGGGAGTCATCGGTTATAGACTCGCTACATGGGTGAACTAGAAAGCCTAAGAAAACTAAGGAAGAAAAAGAAAATATATATATAAATAAATGGCTTGATGGTTAGAGTTGAAATCCCAAAAATCTTCACTATCACAGAGTGCATATTATCTAGGTTTTTATGAGAGATAAAATATTCAATCCAATTTTGAATTCTTACCTTAATTGAAGACAAGATCTTGCTTAGAGACTAAGTTTAAGGAAGATTGATTGGTGGTGGACTTATGACCTTAGATCACTTATATTTTTGCAAAAATATTTTGAAAACTTGTCTCTCTTTCAAAATGTGTTTTCAAAATACTAACATTTATCTTCTTTCTTTATAGATTTTGTGGGTGCAATCTGCTAAAAACCCTCAGGAGACAACACTTCTCCTCTAGGGTAACCTAGAGGTTTAACGGCTTGTTGCACAAGCTCAGTGCAATCGCGTCACCTGCGAAAGTGGTGTAATAACATTTGTAGCATAGTTTTTCTTTTCTTGTTTTGCTCGGGACGAGCAAAAGAATAAGTGTGGGGGTGTGATTAGTCTACAATTCTACATTATTATGTCGCATTCTCTCATGATTTATGAATAAATTGTCGGTTTAAACCGTGTTTTGGTCTTTATTGCAGGTAGATCCAAAGTTCAAGGGCAAAGGTGTAATAAGAGCTTAATTAGACCCAATTAAGGGTAATTAAATCCGCATTACTTGGAGGCCAAGCAAGGGATTATCTAGAAGATTCATTGAACCTAGACTCTTGCGCACATTAGATGGATCTGCGGACAGATTTACCCGAAAAGGAATATACCAAGAAGTGTCTCGAAGCCAGACGGAGCCCCGGACGAAATTCAGGGACCCACCTCCCTGGTATTGCCGCGTAAACGCGGCAATAGTCGCATTTCCGCGGCAAAGCTGTGGAGCCACGCGTCGATTTTTGACGCGTGGCCCCGTCTCGTCTTCTGGAAGCATCTTTTGCCTATAAAAGCCCCTGCAGAGAGCCAAACCGAAGGCAGTCTTCGTTTTTAGGAGTAGGTGCAGATTTTAGGAGTAGTGTAGGTGAGTGTTCTTCATTTCTTGTATTTTCATTTCTTTTTAGATCATTGTAGTAGGTCTGAGTGATTTCTAGAGAGAGAAAGCAAGGGATTGATGTAATAGAGAGTGACACTCTATGTAAAGATGCCTCCTTTCTCTTCCAATGTAATCTCCTTCATCTTCTACATGATTTCTTGCTAACTTTCTTCTCATGGCAATCTAACTACTAACCACTAACCATCTAACCACTTACTTGATAATCCATATGAATCGGGTTGCCTCTACAAGGCCTTGTTCTTGCAAGAGCCATTGATGGCCAAAGATGATGGGTTCTAACATCTAACTTGCTAACCAAGCTAACTCTCTTTTATTTCATGCATTCTTTTTAGTAGTGTAATGAGTGATGCTTGTATTGGCTTGTTCTTGTTGCAATGTTTTGAATGTGATGAACCATCCATGAGCCATGCTTTGTATCGTCTCTTGGAGCCAAGGATTGTGATGGCCGAGGATCAAAATGTGAGGCAACTATCTCGAAGAGGTTAGCATGGTTAGTGGATCACTTAGTAGTTAGTAGTCATGAGTTTTCTTTTAGTTTGTTTTAGAAATCATTTTCAAGTTTCTTTTGATCATTTCCATCGTTGTTTTCACCGTCTTCTTTGTTCACCTTTGTTCCATCTTCTTTTCTAATCGCTTTTCAAATCACTTCTCTTTTGTTTTTCTTATCGACGTTTTCATCACCTTCTTCACCTACCACATTCTGGATTTCATTTTCCTTTTCTTTTCACTTTCTTTTCCTAATTCTTTCAACAAAGAAGAAGTGTTAACAAAAGACGTGAATAGAAACTGTCAATGCTTCTATCGCCTCCCTTCCCTGTGGATACGACCCGTTAAGCCAATGCTATAACGGAAGTATCGAGGGTACATTAGCACACATTCGAGCTTTTCATCGATTTCCTAAACAAACACTTTTTGGAGTGCTAGTTCCACCTCGATCAATAGACCGATTATGAATGGGGAAGATTATATATGCCATGCTATGATCTCCTTCATGCCAAGATAAGTCGTCGATACAGATCAGAGGTAAAGCAAGCTTTAAGGTGGTAAGTATTCTTTAGTTCTTTCTTTCTTTCTTTCTTAGGTTAGAAACACCTTTAAAACCAATATTTATTTTCTCTTTATTCTTCTTTCTTTTTAACTTTGTTTAGGTACACCTTTAGACAACAACAATAATCTTCTTCTTCTCCTCTTCTAACACTTTTACTTTTCTTTTCTTCTAAAACTAAGAAGAAATACTTTAACCAATCTAGTAATTTAGAAAAGACTTACTAAATACTTTTATCATAGTCCATCCTTGTACATCACGACCCGTATAGCCACTTGCTATAACGATAGTATTGAGTAACCTAACACATTCATATCTTTCAATTTTAAACTTTACATTTTCAATGCATAGATTCGCCTCGATCACAACCATTCAATGGGTAGAAAATTACTTCACTGATTCTCTTCTTTACAAAGCGGCAGCGGAGGAGCTGCTACCAGATGAACCTGATGTGGCAATGAAGCAGACTCTGAACCAAAAAATGACGCCCCTGTTACTTTTGTCTCAAAGCTAATTTTAGCCTATTAGGTGATTCTACTTGTAATAATGACAATGCCGAAGATGACGGCGAGTGGGTACTAAATGAAGGTGTTAGTTTTGATTATTTTGATTGCCTTGATGTACCCAAAACTACATACCCGAACTCCTTAGACATGCCCATATCCACAACAATGAAGGCATGGACGTACATAGAAGATGGCGATAGAGCCATCTTCATTGTACCACCTTCCCAAAAAGATCAATCACTGATCATATTTGACAGGATAAATTCTCAGATTTCTACATCCATTATATCCGACAAAGACTTAGAATCTCCACAATTCTTTCATTATGCATGGCCAGCGCATCATATGATGAAAAGAATGGGATACGATCTAAGTCGTAGAGAAGGCTTGAACTTTGAAAAGGGACAATGCATTCTCTTGCAACCTTTCGTATCGAAAGGAAAGTCAGCTAATTACTATAATCGGACTCACAGGGGGTTGAGATATGTTACTTCAACAACCACGTCTGATTCGGGAGAAGAATCTTCTGTACCATCGCATTCTTTGGACTTATCAAATTGGGAGTCAGATGTCAGCGTGGGATCCATCTTTAAGAATCTCTCCATCAATATGACTTTGATTTATTAAAGAAAAGAGTACCAAGGTGTAGAGGTTGAACCGTTTGACTCAGATCCATAGGCTCAACAACTTAATTACCAATGGGAGATGCATTTTGAACAACGTGAGCCTCCCACTGAAGGCGAAGTCATTCAGATCGATGTCAATCTTCATAAGCAACAACTTATCACTAGAGGAAAGGCAAAAATCTTATATCTCTAATATGATAATATATAGATGTCTTCGCCTGGAGCTACAAAGATGTACCGAGTCTAGATCCCAAAATTGCTATTCATCATCTTAACATCAAGACTGATGCTAAACCCGTTAAGCAGCAACAATGACGATTTCGTACCGACATCACGGAGGCAATTGAAAACAAAGTTAATAAGCTCATCAATGAGGCTTTATTCAGGAAAAGTAACATCCAAACAAGGTCACTATATAGTTCTCGCACTCAAGAAGAATGAAAAAAATTAGAGTCTGCATTGACTTTCGCGATCTCAATGCAACGTGTCCTAAGGATGAATTCCTGTTACCCATCAGTGAATTCATGATTGACAATATATTTGGCTTCAAAAGAATGTCCTTTATGGATGGTTTCTCAGGATATAATCGGATTAAGATGTATCCAGATGACGAAAAGCACACATCGTTTTGAACACCATTGTAACACCCTATTTCCGAAATACGTACTCAGATACGAATTCTGACTTTCTGATCATATTCTTTTGATTTTTTCTCATATTTAATTTTGTTTTATGATTATTTATATCATCGTTTGGCATTTGGATCTGAATTCCTAGTTTCAGAATTAGCCCGAGTTTGAACCGAGAATCGGATCCCAATGTACTGATCGATTTAACCTCTTTGATAATCAGATTTGATCAGTTTTAGTTTCAAACATTATTTTCTAATATTTTAGATTTTTCATAATTTTTTGAGATTTTTTCTGAACTAAATTGCAAATCTTCAAAACTGGTGTCGACCAGTGCCACTGATCGATTCTCAAATTTTTAATTTACAATCAGAGTTGAATTTTTAGGAACCACTTTCATATTACTTCTTCAAATCACATTTTCTATCTAAATGCATTTTTGGAGATTTTTCTGAATTTATCAAAATTCTACCGGAATTGGTGTTGACTAGTATTGCTTGTAGCTTTCAGGATTTTTATTTTAAAGATGGAATTGAATTTCTAAAATCTAATTTCATCATGTGTCTTAGAATAATATTTATTATTTTTGAGAGTTTTTGAGAATCATTCTGAGTTACTTTATTTTCCGAGCTTTTCTGAAGTTTTTGGTGTTTTCCCAGATTCTGGGATCTTAACCAGATATTTTTCTTTTCTGTTTTTCTCTTTTTCAATTTTTCTCCTTCACCTATTCTTTTCCTTTCCTTTGCTATTTTCTTTTTTTCCCTTTTCCTTTCGCAGAATATTCTCATACACATAATAAATATCCCAACCACTTTTTCTCTCTCTTCATTTATGATGAGTACCCAGCCGTATCAGACGTGGACCTTAGTCTCCCGTGTAAGCTTAACTCAACCAGATGTGAGTCTTGTTTATGAAATGTAGAGATTCTCCTTCTGTCTCTTGCATTTAATTCCTTTCTAATCAACTCCCATCAATTCTTATCACTTTTCTCTCTTTTCTGAGACGTGGGTTCTTGCGTTCTCACCCCAACGCGGACTTGAGTCTCGTGTCTGGGCTTAAACTCGCTAGATACGGGCATATGAATGAGATGTAGATCTCTAATAATGAGGCGCGGGGCTCATTTGTAAATAATCCCACTCCTATATATATACCATACACCTTTCTCTCTCTCCTCTTTTCATTTTCATCTTCTTCCTTTTCTTTCTTCTTCAACGCACCATAACGAACAACACCTGCACCCCTTGGCCAGCCCTTGGTTGGTGACCTTGGCCACCACTCTGGCCACTACCTCTTCCCTACTTCACTCTCCATCAACTCCCCAAACACCAACTCCAAACCACTATCACCACCACCCCCTTTCTTCTTCCCCACTAAAACCCATCTTCTCTACCACCTTCTTCATCATCTCCACCACCACATACACCACCACATCCACCACCACCCACACTAAACTCTCTACTCTGGTGAACTCTTTCATCCTAGTTTCTCCTTACCTTCTGAAACTCAACCCTGGTGAACTCCTCTTCCACCTCTTTTAACTAGAGTTGCACCATCTATTTCCTTAAGGCCGGGCTGCCGCCCCTCCTTGGGCCCGGCTACCAGCCGTCCCTGGCTACTAGTGCCACCGCCTGGCCGGCACCAGGCCGGCCACCACTCCCCTTTTCTTTCCCTTCTCTTTTTTCCTTTCTTTTCTTTCCCTTTCTTTCTTCTTTTCTTTCTTTTTTCTTTCTTTCTCCTTGATCTGCATCTCTCTCCCTGTCTACACCTCTCCCTTCCTGCTCTCTTCTCACTCTCTCTATCTAACTCTTTCTCCCTCTATCTACCTTACTCTCACATCTCTCTCCCCCTAGCTTTATCACTCTCTCTATCTTTCTCAGCCTCTCTCTTTCTCTCAGTCCCTCTCTTACTCCCCCCTCTCTTGGGTATAATTACTGGATGCAGAGCTCATTCCCACGTCCAAGTAATTCCATAACGCGATACTCGCATTTAGCTTTGTGACGCGAGGCTCGACCTTCGTGTAAAGCGATCTTTGCGTTCTTGATATCTGTATAATACGACCTCCGCATTTATGACATTTGTGTCTGCGACCCCCGCGTCCGCGATCTCATTTTCTCCCTTTGGATTCATCACTCTCTCCTCTCTCAATATTATATTTATAATATTAAATGCGCACACAGATTGGTTATTGGGACTTTTGGACTTCAGAGATTACATGGTGTTTTCATTGATTTAGGCGAGTGTCCTCGCTTTTCTAAATACCCTACTTAGACAGGTGTTTTATTGTATTTCTGAGATTTTGTATATGTATTCTGGGATATGTATTTGTACTGAAATGTCAATTGATGTAATAATGTAGACAATATTATATTTATGTTGTGGTACTAACATCTTGTGCACGTGCTCTTCCCTAGCCTCCGAGCTGAACTGCTTTGCAGTTTTACTATAATCTTCGGGCTTAAACTCTCTGAGGTTTTTAATGGCTTGCTCCATTTTAGCGTCACCTAGAAAGGAAACTTAGCGCTCAGTGTTTTACCACTAAACACGCTTAGGGGAAACTATGCTGGATTTTATACTCGCATCTTAAGCCGATTCATTTTCGAGTTCCTCCAGGCGCTTTAGTGATTAAACACTGTTCGCTGGCCTTGTCCCTAGCACTGCTTAGCTCCACTTGGATGCTCGCTTACTTACGTGCTCGTTTACCTGCTTAATGTTTAACTATTTTTTTCTTGATGGTTGTGAAGAGTTTGAAACCTTTACTTGAATCGTTTTCCAAAATCATATTGCTTTTCGATATTCATACCAATCTCCTATATCGTATTATTTTCCTGTATTCCTACTGATATCCAGTATCTGTACTACTTTCTTGAATTTGTATTGATCCTCGATCGGTACCATTTTCTTGCATTATGATATATAATGGTGATATCTACTATGATTGTTTTCTTAACATGTTATTATTTGCTTGATATCACCCTCCTGTCATGCTATCACTTGACATGCCTAATACTTGACTTTTATAATTATCATGATAACGAGAATGATGACCTGATATCTTGATTACATCTTGATATATTCTAGTACAAACTGTACTCTTGATACACATGTACTCCTAATACTTCTGACTGGTTCCTGTTCATTCTCGTAATCTGATAATTATCTAATAAACTATAAAAAGGGACAACATACATTGGGTCGGGGGAAATTTAGGGATATCAATATATGTTCGTAAATGTATTTACAGTGGTATTAGATATGTTGTGCAACTAAAACTTTCGGCTCGACCTGAGGGCCTCTAGGTGACCGAGGGGAGCGCTGGCTCCCTCCTTCTTGGTACCTTCTTGAAAATGGAATCCTATAAGACCCTCTTATACGCTTTGTGGCCGATTTTGTATACCAGTAACGGAACACCCTGGACCGTGGTCCCAGGCATGCACGGGACTGTTTTCCATTGATTTGCAAAGTGGAAAACTTACAAAAAAAAAAGAAGAAGTTGAGGAGCTAAATTACAAGTATTCTTAAAAAGATTACAAGTAGATCTCCTCAGAGATTCTGGAGAAGTGTGCCGATAGGAGTCTGGTCAGCGCGCGACCACTTTGTCCCTTTGACGATGCGAGCGATGAGATTCCCTTCTCACCTAGTTCGGGGAATCAGAGAACAGAAGGTTGGTAGAACCCTCTTATTACTTCTCAAAACCGCCTTCGCTTAGGAATTCCTTCTCGCCTGGTTTCGGAGATTCCTTGAGAAGAAGGTATTAGGGTATCAGCACTCTGATTAGAGAAGCAGCTCTCTAAAAGTCTCTGAATTCTTGTGCGCTCTGCCTGTGGAGTCCTCTCTCTTGTGCGTCTGTTGCATGTGTTCTCTCCTTGTGCCCCTGGTGGGCTATTTATAGGGAGAGCAGGGTATAATTGTCCCTTGAAAATATGGAAACAGATTGAATCAAATCTGTTTAAATCTGAAAAGTAGCCTTACTGCGAGGCTAGGATCAGCTTCTGCGAAGCTAGAAGTAGCAGGTCGGTTGATCCTCTTGATTTGTTTTGATCCTTTTCATATAATTAGAAGATTTTCCCTGATCCTTTTACTCGTTTTAGGAGAGCCAAGAGATTATGGCAATCAACTGCCAAATTTGATCTCAATCCTGATTAGATTTGATCTTATCTGGAGATTTAATTGGTCAAAGGTTGACCATAGCTGACCCGCAGCAGCGCACCCGCGTCGAGCTCACAGCGGAGCTGGAAGAAACATCTGGCGAAGTCAGAAGACAGCTCTTCAGCGGAGCTAGATAACTGTTGGCCCGAAGGCCCATCACTCTAGTTTTGATGATGATTAACTCATGTAGTTATAGTACTAATGATCTTGTATTTAATTAGTGACAGATTTATGATCAAGATCTTAGGAGGTGCATAACTTCAACAAAGGATTTGAAGTCAAGTTTTGGAGCTAGCACGGTTTGATCCAAGAGCCATTGGATCGTGTTTGGACCAAGTCAAGAAGATGAGAAGGCTTCAAGTGAAGACTTCAAGAAGATGAAGACTTGAGTCTAGGTTTGTTTTTATAAGATTTTGTTTTAGATAAAATGTAAAGGATAGAGTAGTTGGTGGATTGCTCAAGTTCATATACTCACACACTCTTGATTTAGTTTGTTTTAGAAAAGAATTTATGTTTTTGGAAAAATACATAAAAGAATTCCTTTTTAGAAAAGTTGTTTAAATATGGTTTTGGTTAAAGACTATATAAATCATGTTTAGAGCTTAATGTCAAAAACATAGATATTTCATCATGTTTGTATAGTGGATCATATCCATACACCATATGCTTTCAAAGTTGTTTAAATATCTTATTTTTGCATTTGGAGATGTCTTGGAAAAACATAGTTTAGAAAAATCAAGTTTTGGAAAATACTGTTTTCTTTTGAGCCAATATTTCTAAGTTACAAATATAGTCCAAATAATTTGTAACAAGCCTTGATTTTGTGCAAGCATGTTTGTTTATCAAATTATATTGGTAAAACTATTTTTGTAGATTTTCTGTGAATTTATGGGATTTTTATGTGAGCCAAAAGACTAAGTTTTTAATCCCTAGTTCAGACCTGACCTGGCTTCAGCCGGTCGACCGACCCGGTCGACCGACGTGCACAGACGTGCACGCCAGTTCTACAGGAGGGCCGGCCGACCGACCCGGTCGACCGTCCAGAGAGTTCTGTTCTCTGGAAAGGCCCCGGCCGACCGCGCGGTCGACTGGACAGAGAGGTTGCTCTCTGTATCCTGACTCGGTCGACCGGCCGGTCGACCGATGGCTCAAACGATCTGAAATATGACCGTTGGCCGGTCGGCCGGACGGTCGACCGACAGGCCTGACAGACCCCAACGGCTAGTTTTCCAGACTCTATAAAATGGGGCTTTTGGGGGCTGTTTTCTTTAAGATTTTGGGAGAGTTTTCAAGCCAGTTTTTCTTATCCTTTCAAGAGGTTTTCTCCACATATTTGAGAGCAAATATTTCCAATCAAAAGGAGAGTTTTATTAAGAGTGTTAAAAGAGATTTCTTGAGTTTTCCTCCACAATTTCCATCCTTGTTTTCTCATACACCCACTTGAGCTATCCATTGCTATATCTACCTATAGGGTATTGTTGTGAGAGTGTTTATTGGTGATCAAAGTGTTTAGATCACCAAGAGATCTTTTCTTGTCCTTTGAGGAGGCGGACGTGTGTGTCCGCGGTGTTTCGGGTTCGGGTGCGAACTCTTTGTTTGAGGTGCGGCCTCGGCGAGCTTGTGGGGCTTGCGGTGTGTATGGACTAGGGAGTCCAAGAGTTGTAGGCGTTGCGGCACCAAGTGATCCGGTGGGATCGATTATAGTGAAAATCCTTCGTGTGTCAAAGGCGGGGATGTAGAGCAAGTGTGCTCGAACCTCGAAACAAATCCCTTGTGTTTGCGATTGCTCACTCTCTCTCTCTCTCTTTGTCTCTTGTTTATATCTTGCATGCAATTACTTGTCTTATCTTTACATGCTTGATATATTGTGTGCTTAATTGATATACATGCTTGGGTTGTTTGCTAACACTTTTATTTAACCAAGAGAGCCAACGCGACACCTCAACCCTTATCTAGGGGAATCTATAGGAGTTTGTCCAGAGCCCTTCACGGGGAATTCGGCAACACTCTTGTGTTATACGTGGTGTTTAGTTTAAATATTTTATTTTGGTCATTATAGTTTATACTTCCGTATTAATTGGCATTAAGTGACCATTAGATTAGCCATCACCTATTCACCCCCCTCTAGGTGATCTTTCAATTGGTATCAGAGCCAAGTGCTCTGATTTTAGGTCTAACAACCTAGAGTTATAGATCCTCATTTTTAGGCTAATCACTATTTTTGTACACACACCATGGACTTCATGTCACCATCCACCTTTGACATTCTTAACATCCAAATTTGGAAGGTTAAGATGTCCTTGTACCTCAAGGCCCTAGGCATTCACGTTTACCTTGCCATCACTAATGATTATTGTTTAAATGGCAAGAATATTGAGGCTAATGCAAAAGCCCTTAATGCTTTAAAGTCAACCCTAAATGATGATTATTTATCTAGGGTTTCTAACATTAACTTAGCTTTTGTAGCTTGGAACATCATCACCTCCCTTGGCGAAAAAGATCTATATTATGCGAGGAGCGATTCGAACGTTGGAAGCAACACCTCCAACTTGTGCTATATGGTCCAAGGAGATAACCCCCTTGAGGTAAACACCGAATCCGAGGTAGATGAAAATGACATGTCATATGATGAGCTTGCTTGTTTTTGTCAACAATTACTTGAGAAATATGACATGCTTAAAAGGATAATAAAAATTTGAAAAAGGATTTTGTTTGCATGCAAAAAGAAAATGATTCATTTAGAACTAAGGTTGTATGTTTAGAAAAAGAAAATGAAGATTTGAAAAATGAAAATATTTCCTTGATGTCTAAATTGAATGATTTGTGTGAAGGAAATATGATTTTGAAAAATGAAATTATCTTGGTGGAGAAACAAAAAGAAATTGCTTTTCAAGAAAACAACTCTTTGAAAAGAAAAATTTGTGAAAAAGAAAAGGAAAAGGTTTCTAAAAAGAATAAGAAAAATGACTCTATATCTCACCTTTCTCTTCATGCCACCATTGATGATAGTGAGATTAATTTTTTGAAAAATAAAATTGATAATTTGAGCTCAACCTTGAGCTCTTGTGCATTTAACCACACTACATTGGAGTCCTTGTTTTCAAAGAAACAAGCTCCACATGTTCATGCACACCATCATCATGCATATGCTTATGTTGCATGTCATGATCACACTCACACTCATAAGCATCCTAAGGTGTACAAATGTACACATTGTGGCCGCAAAGGCCATTTAGCAAAATTTTGTTTTGATAAGATGCATCATTTAAATTTTGCTAATGTTTGGGTGCCTTACAAAGCTAACCCTCAAGGACCCAAAAGAAAATGGGTACCAAAATCCCCACCTTTGGTTTTTGATGTAGGTGAGGGCTCTCACACGACGTGAGAGAAATGGTGCCTTGGTGGTGGTTGCATAGACTACAAGGACATACATTTGATGCACCGCTATCAAGGAAGTTTTGGTGGGATGTTTGGAGATTTGGAACATAGTTCCTTAGTTGGTAACTATTTCTAAACTCCTAGTTTATTTAAATGCTTATTCATTTGTGATATCATATAGCATGCTCATGTTTTATTTGTTTTATGTGCTTCATGTGGTAAATACTAGTTTAAATGTAGTTTTTATCAAAACTTATATTTATACATGTACAAATAGTGAGAAAAATTGATTCATATATGTTTGCACTTCATGCTCATTTGTACCCACTATATGCACATATATATGCTAGTTTTGATGATTCTTGAAAAGTCACCTAGAGGGGGGGTGAATAGGTGACGATGCTAATCTAGTGAACTAAATGCGGAATTTAAAAACTTAATGCAAATATCGCTCAAGTGTGATCAACAAATGATGCACACACAACCAAGCCAAGCAAATATGAATGAGCAATATAAATAGATGCAAGGCACAAAGTAAAGAGAGAGTTAGAGAGAGTCAATGGATCAAGCGCAAACAACAAGATATGTTCCGAGGTTCGAGCACCCAGCTCTACATCCCCGCCTTCGACACACGAAGGATTTCCAATCCACTAGCTTGTCCACAAAGGACTCCCACAAAGGGAACCTCCACCGAGGATTTGGGGCAATCACAATATAAGGAGTACCCAACTCCTCTCCTTACAAACCAACCTCCTCCTTGAGGCACAACTCCAAGCCAAACAAACTATCACCTCACAACTTGAGGGGTTAGCACAAAGCTTACAAAAATCACCTCACAACCCAAATAGCACAACCTCCTCAACACAATGAGGGAAATGGCACAAAGCAAGAATTGGGTTTACAACTTAGTGGTTTAAACAACAACCACAAAACAATCTCTTTTTCCCCACACAAAATCCTATAGAAAAGATAGTAGATTTTAGCTCAAGTGTGGAGAAAACCAAGGGATTTGAAACCAGCAACTCAAAGAAAATCTTTGGGAAATAAATGAAACCAAGATAGAGAAGTTCAATTCAAAAGCTTTTCCCAAAACCCTTTTCTTTGATTTTTCAAACCCTAATGAAAACACCAAAAAGATTGTTCAATTTGAATCCAAAAACCTATTTTTATTGCAGCAAAAACACCTGAGAGAATGAAAATTTTAGCCCAAAAATTCTTAGAGAAAAACTCTCTCAAATGGGGTATTTATAGGCAAATCTAGAAAATAGCCGTTGGCTGTAATCTTTGCCAGAATTACCCTGACGATCGACCGCCCAACGGTCAATTTTTGACCCGTTGGCGCTAGCGGTCGACCGCCCGGTCGACCCAAACAAACAGAGAGCAAACCTGCTCTCAGTCGGTCGACCGGCACGGTCGACCGGCTATAGGTGTAGCCAGCGTGCACGTTTCTGTGCACGTCGGTCGACCCGTACGATCGACCGTCTACATGGTGCGGTCGACCGTACCTGTCGACCGATCAGCCTGGCAGACACCAAAACAGGTCAGAAATCTGGGGAAATAAATATCCAATAAATTCTTATAAACTACTAAAAATCCCCAAAAATAGTTTTGTCAAATTGCATTGATATATAAACATGTGATAAAAGTTTTGACTCAAATATCAAGCAATTAAAACTATTTTTATGTCTTTTCATTTTTACCAAAAACCAAACCTTGTATTTTCTAAAACTTGGATTCTTGAATAGAAAATTCATTTTGTCTAAAACTCATCCAAATACAAAAACATGATATTTAAACATTTTGAAACATGATGCATATGGATAGAAATCCAATATACATGAAACATATACATATCATAGTTTTTGTTCTTAATTCCAAAATTAAGTATTGTTAAAACACAAGACCTAAAACTCATGAAATAGGTATATCAAAGTAAGTTTGTCTAAGAGTTGAAGCATGCATGTATATAGAACAAATCTAATATACATTAAACCATATAAACTTGTTTTGATATAATATCTATTCATGCAAACCAAGATCGGTTAAACCAAAACCGAAAACCAAAACATGATACGTGTGTGTTGTGAACTTGAGCATTATCATACTAATCTAATCTTTACAATTAGGCTCTAAACACAAACTAAACTAGGGATACCTAAGTCTTCTTGTAGAGCGCCGTCTCCAAGTTGACTCGGCCCAAACCGTGATTCACCAAGCTTGACTCCAATGAGTGCTAGATGTCATCTTTGATGCTTAGGCTCTTGAATCACCTTGTGAAAGATGTGTGGAAGCTTTCACCAACTAATATCTTGTTAAATTCTGAAACTTAAACATTGCAAGATTATTAGTACACATAACTACATGAGTTAATCATCATCAAAACTAGAGTGGAAGGCCTTTGGGCCAACAATCTCCCCCTTTTTGATGATGACAAAACTCATGGAGTTATATATGCATGGATTAAAGTAAAGCTTCAAAGAAGCTCCCCCTTAACTCATGCATAACATTAAAACATATAAGATGTGCAATGAATGATCTTAAACACATATAAACATGTTCTGGATACCAATTAAAATAAAACATAAACAATGAAACATGCTCTTAATACCAATAAAACAAAAATATTGAAACCAACATATTATTACTAATGAAAACCAACTAAAACATATGCATAAATCAACCATGCATATAAACTACAAATTCTTCTCCCCTTTTTGTCAATCATCAACAAAGGGGTAAAAACAAACATAATGAAAATAAATACTTCTCCCCCTAAATCTTCAAAACAAAGAAGCAATAAATTATTCCAAGGGGTAAAACCAAAGTCAATATGATATCAATTGAAAATAACAAACTTTGAGAAATGCCAAATCCTATTTGAAATAAAACAAGGCATTGAAACAAAATAACATTTTATATCAAAATGAAAACAAGTAATGTAAACTTGATACCAATAGATAATAAAAAATTGATACCAAATTTAAGGAAACAAATAGCATCTTGATATCAAAAGAAGATATTTTTCATTATAAGCATATGATACCAATTACTTTAATATCATAAAGTTAGGGAGTGGGAAACAAAAACAATGGTAAACTAAATACCAATTGAAATATAAATTACGAGTTTTCTCCCCCTTTATGAAATACCAAAAGAAAATATGCATAGGTTTGAAATAAGATACCAATTGAAAATTAAATCAATTGAAACATGATATTCATTAAAAATTCAAGCTTAGCAATCTTAAAATTATGATAAAGCTTGTGTATGGATACAATTGAAAAACTCAAGCTTAACATAACCAAAATTTGTGCTTCAAGATATAGGGATATAATAAGCTCAAATAAATCATCATATATGTATGTAAGAAATAAATACCAATTGAAATTGATACTATATGAAGTGTAAGCATACATATATAAAACAAAACATATATGAGTATACAAAAGGATGTCAAGATTGATACCAATTGAAAGAATTCAATGATACCAATTGAAACAACAATAAGATCAAGTGTATGACTCATATCAACTACCACCCATTTCATGATCAAGTTTAAAATGATTTTCATTATAAAGCATACATGAGCATGATCTCCCATCCAACCGCCCATAAAAGGTAGGGGTTTTCAAAAATAGGTTTGAAAATAAGCTTTGTTTGAAAATCTCTACCATAGTAAAGAATATGAACTAGTTATAGGAAAAACTTTTAAAACTAGTACGAAATCCTTCAAGATAAAACACAAAGATTTTTCATGAAACATGAGAATCACATGATCACCAAACACTCAAAATCTATATGGCACCAATAGTACTCATGAAAATCAAATCATGAGAAAACATCAAAATAAGGTGAGAGTACAAGTGTTTTGAGAAACATATCATCATGAAAATGGATAATCAAGCTCGATTGAAATTCCTTTAAAATATGAACACATGAAAAACTAACTCTTCTTTACTAAAGGAAATTTCCTCAATGACACGAAAATCATCATAACAAATTAAACTCCAAGGCATACGTATGTTTTGACAAAACAAAAGTATACATACATATCCCTAAACACAATTGAGTCCAAAATATAGATTTGCATGAAAAGCAAATGACTCAAAGGGGCATACATGTATATCTTAAGGTTTGGCAAAATAGACATATACATGAAGTGAAAACACTTAATCATAGAAAACACATCAAAAATAGGAATACATGTTTGAATGCATGAATCATAAAAACTAGACTATACTAGAACATCTAATGGGTACAAATGGCATCCAAGCACAAACATATATAAAGGTTTATTTGTGGCCCATTCTATGTACAAGTATAAATCCTAGTTTTAATGAAAACTAACATCTAAGCACATATCCAAATCATTAAGCATGAAACGAGTCATAAATCAACAATATTCTAAAAATGATCATTATGTAAATCTACATGCTATAAGAATCAAGATATACATAATATCAAAACAATTGTGAAAACACAAATTATGGATTCATCTAAACAATGGAGATATCAAATTGTAATACATGCATAGCAATAAGCACACTATCCAAAACATGAATCATTAAAATGAAAGTCATACAATCATGAACATCAAATGATCATTATGCATATGCATGTGCACTAGATCTAGAGCATACATGTTAGTTTAAATAAGGTGAGACACTAAGTATAGATCCATATGAAGCATGGGTGCTCAAGTAGCTAAACATGTACAACCTTAATCTAATGAACATGGCACAAGCATAACAAAACACAACATGCAAAAAAAAAAATGAACGTAAAAAGCATGTAAACACTAAATGGAGTAAGGGATTGTTACCAAAACCGAAGGGACAACTCTCCATGTCTCCAAAACACCCGGTGGTCCTCCCACCTAATCTCCTTGAGAGTGAAGCATCCAAACGATTCTCTTTTAGGCTTAGAACGCATCCACCTCAAGGCACCAACACTCTCACGTTATGCGAGAGCCTCCACCTACATCAAACATCAAAGAGGTGGATCTTGGTACCCATTTTCTTGTGGGTCCACGGGGGTTAGTATCTCTTCTAACCCAAACAAGATTAGTTGCTAAATTTTCAATATGTAATCTATCATAGCAAAATCTAGCAAGGTGGCCTTTTCGACCACAATGTATACAAGTGTACACATGAGCATACATGTTATGATTGTGTCCGTGATGAGCATGTGTATGCCGTGATGGGTGTGCATGCATAGTTGGAGCTTGTTTCTTGCGAACCAAGGATTCCAAACGAGTGTGATTTAAAGCACATTGGCTCAAAGTGGAGCCCAAACAATCAACACTTTTCTTCAAATTATTTATATCATTTTCAATGCTAGAAGATAAAGTGGAGCATGCTATAGGTGTGTAAGAAGTAGAAGCTATACTAGCATGGCAAACATGAATATCAATATCATTTTGCAAAGATTTGTTTTTATTCAAAACCAAATCCAATTCTTTTGTTATGAAATCAATTTCATTTTTCAAGATAACATTTTCTTTAAAAACAAGATCTAATTTTGAAGATAAAATCTCATTGTGCTTTACAACATCATCACAATCATTTTTGTTTTTCAAAATTCATTTTCCTTTAAAACAAGTTCGAGTTGAGATTTAAGTGAGTCACATTCACTTGCAATCTCTACCTTCTCTTGCAACATCAATTCAAAATTAGAGCACAAATCCTTTAATTCATTTTTCAAAACAAGATTATCATCTTTCAACAAATCATGTTCTTCTAACAAATTCTCAAGCTTTTGAACAAGTTCCATATTTAAAGTTTGAACTTCAAAACATCCATGACAATAGGAACTAGAGCTATCATCTATTTGAGAATCCGATAGTACCTCAAGGGAGTTCTTCCCTTGGACCATGAGGCATTGCTCTTCGGACTTTTCTCTCTTAGATCTCCTCATCTTGTTGATAATCCTTGGAAGCTCGGGAGAAGTCAAGATGCTCCAAACTGCAAAAGCCGAATCATAACGATCAAAAACATGTAATAAATGTTCATTTAGAGATGCTCTAAGTGCCCTAAGTGCTAATGCATTGGCCTTCTTATGCTTGCTACTATTTGGGAGGATTCTATGGTAATGGCTTGATAAACTAGATGTCCTAGGTCTTTTAAATGTTTAGTCATATTAGCCTTCCAAGCATCAAGTCTAAAATGATCAAACATAGGAGGGCTAGCCATAAGTGCAAACTAAATGTGTGTAAATGAAAATGAAGATTAGCAAACTAAGATCTCACTCCTAGGTGGTTAAACCTAAATATCAGGAGCGCTAGCTCTGATACCAATTGAAAAGTCACCTAGAGGGGGGGTGAATAGGTGACGATGCTAATCTAGTGAACTAAATGCGGAATTTAAAAACTTAATGCAAATATCACTCAAGTGTGATCAACAAATGATGCACACACAACCAAGCCAAGCAAATATGAATGAGCAATATAAATAGATGCAAGGCACAAAGTAAAGAGAGAGTCAATGGATCAAGCGCAAATAACAAGATATGTTCCGAGGTTCGAGCATCCAACTCTACATCCCCGCCTTCGACACACGAAGGATTTCCAATCCACTAGCTTTTCCACAAAGGACTCCCACAAAGGGAACCTCCACTGAGGATTTGGGGCAATCACAATACAAGGAGTACCCAACTCCTCTCCTTATAAACACAACCTCCTCCTTGAGGCACAACTCCAAGCCAAACAAACTATCACCACACAACTTGAGGGCTTAGCACAAAGCTTACAAAAATCACCTCACAACCCAAATAGCACAACCTCCTCAACACAATGAGGGAAATGGCACAAAGCAAGAATTGGGTTTACAACTTAGTGGTTTAAACAACAACCACAAAACAATCTCTTTTTCCCCACACAAAATCCTATAGAAAAGATAGTAGATTTTAGCTCAAGTGTGGAGAAAACCAAGGGATTTGAAACCAGCAACTCAAAGAAAATCTTTGGGAAATAAATGAAACCAAGATAGAGAAGTTCAATTCAAAAGCTTTTCCCAAAACCCTTTTATTTGATTTTTCAAATCCTAATGAAAACACCAAAAAGATTGTTCAATTTGAATCCAAAAACCTATTTTTATTGCAGCAAAAACACCTGAGAGAATGAAAATTTTAGCCCAAAAATTCTTAGAGAAAAACTCTCTCAAATGGGGTATTTATAGGCAAATCTGGAAAATAGCCGTTGGCTGTAATTTTTGCCAGAATTACCCTGACGGTCGACCGCCCAACGGTCAATTTTTGACCCGTTGGTGCTAGCGGTCGACCGCCCGGTCGACCCAAACAAACAGAGAGCAAACCTGCTCTCAGTCGGTCGACCGGCACGGTCGACCGGCTATAGGTGTAGCCAGCGTGCACGTTTCTGTGCACGTCGGTCGACCCGTACGGTCGACCGTCTACATGGTGCGGTCGACCGTACCTGTCGACCAATCAGCCTGGCAGACACCAAAACAGGTCAGAAATCTGGGGAAATAAATATCCAATAAATTCTTATAAACTACTAAAAATCCCCAAAAATAGTTTTGTCAAATTGCATTGATATATAAACATGTGATAAAAGTTTTGACTCAAATATCAAGCAATTAAAACTATTTTTATGTCTTTTCATTTTTACCAAAAACCAAACCTTGTATTTTCTAAAACTTGGATTCTTGAATAGAAAATTCATTTTGTCTAAAACTCATCCAAATACAAAAACATGATATTTAAACATTTTGAAACATGATGCATATGGATAGAAATCCAATATACATGAAACATATACATATCATAGTTTTTGTTCTTAATTCCAAAATTAAGTATTGTTAAAACACAAGACCTAAAACTCATGAAATAGGTATATCAAAGTAAGTTTGTCTAAGAGTTGAAGCATGCATGTATATAGAACAAATCTAATATACATTAAACCATGTAAACTTGTTTTGATATAATATCTATTTATGCAAACCAAGATCGGTTAAACCAAAAACCGAAAACCAAAACATGATACGTGTGTGTTGTGAACTTGAGCATTATCATACTAATCTAATCTTTACAATTAGGCTCTAAACACAAACTAAACTAGGGATACCTAAGTCTTCTTGTAGAGCGCCGTCTCCAAGTTGACTCGGTCCAAACCGTGATTCACCAAGCTTGACTCCAATGAGTGCTAGATGTCATCTTTGATGCTTAGGCTCTTGAATCACCTTGTGAAAGATGTGTGGAAGCTTTCACCAACTAATATCTTGTTAAATATCTGAAACTTAAACATTGCAAGATTATTAGTACACATAACTACATGAGTTAATCATCGTCAAAACTAGAGTGGAAGGCCTTTGGGCCAACAATCTCCCCCTTTTTGATGATGACAAAACTCATGGAGTTATATATGCATGGATTAAAGTAAAGCTTCAAAGAAGCTCCCCCTTAACTCATGCATAACAATAAAACATATAAGATGTGCAATGAATGATCTTAAACACATATAAACATGTTCTGGATACCAATTAAAATAAAACATAAACAATGAAACATGCTCTTAATACCAATAAAACAAAAATATTGAAACCAACATATTATTACTAATGAAAACTAACTAAAACATATGCATAAATCAACCATGCATATAAACTACAAATTCTTCTCCCCCTTTTTGTCAATCATTAACAAAGGGGTAAAAACAAACATAATGAAAATAAATACTTCTCCCCCTAAATCTTCAAAACAAAGAAGCAATAAATTATTCCAAGGGGTAAAATCAAAGTCAATATGATATCAATTGAAAATAACAAATTTTGAGAAATGCCAAATCCTATTTGAAATAAAACAAGGCATTGAAACAAAATAACATTTTATATCAAAATGAAAACAAGTAATGTAAACTTGATACCAATAGATAATAAAAATTGATACCAAATTTAAGGAAACAAATAGCATCTTGATATCAAAAGAAGATATTTTTCATTATAAGCATATGATACCAATTACTTTAATATCATAAAGTTAGGGAGTGGGAAACAAAAATAATGGTAAACCAAATACCAATTGAAATATAAAATACGAGTTTTCTCCCCCTTTATGAAATACCAAAAGAAAATATGCATAGGTTTGAAATAAGATACCAATTGAAAATTAAATCAATTGAAACATGATATTCATTAAAAATTCAAGCTTAGCAATCTTAAAATTATGATAAAGCTTGTGTATGGATACAATTGAAAAACTCAAGCTTAACATAACCAAAATTTGTGCTTCAAGATATAGGAATATAATAAGCACAAATAAATCATCTATATATGTATGTAAGAAATAGATACCAATTGAAATTGATACTATATGAAGTGTAAACATACATATATAAAACAAAACATATATGAGTATACAAAAGGATGTCAAGATTGATACCAATTGAAAGAATTTAATGATACCAATTGAAACAACAATAAGATCAAGTGTATGACTCATATCAACTACCACCCATTTCATGATCAAGTTTAAAATGATTTTCATTATAAAGCATACATGAGCATGATCTCCCATCCAACCGCCCATAAAAGGTAGGGGTTTTCAAAAATAGGTTTGAAAATAAGCTTTGTTTGAAAATCTCTACCATAGTGAAGATTATGAACTAGTTATAGGAAAAACTTTTAAAACTAGTACGAAATCCTTCAAGATAAAACACAAAGATTTTTCATGAAACATGAGAATCACATGATAACCAAACACTCAAAATTTATATGGCACCAATAGTACTCATGAAAATCAAATCATGAGAAAACATCAAAATAAGGTGAGTGTACAAGTGTTGTGAGAAACATATCATCATGAAAATGGATAATCAAGCTCGATTGAAATTCCTTTAAAATATGAACACATGAAAAACTAACTCTTCTTTACTAAAGGAAATTTCCTCAATGACACGAAAATCATCATAACAAATTAAACTCCAAGGCATACGTATGTTTTGACAAAACAAAAGTATACATACATATCCCTAAACACAATTGAGTCCAAAATATAGATTTGCATGAAAAGCAAATGACTCAAAGGGGCATACATGTATATCTTAAGGTTTGGCAAAATAGACATATACATGAAGTGAAAACACTTAATCATAGAAAACACATCAAAAATAGGAATACATGTTTGAATGCATGAATCATCAAAACTAGACTATACTAGAACATCTAATGGGTACAAATGGCATCCAAGCACAAACATATAAAGGTTTATTTGTGGCCCATTCTATGTACAAGTATAAATCCTAGTTTTAATGAAAACTAACATCTAAGCACATATCCAAATCATTAAGCATGAAACGAGTCATAAATCAACAATATTCTAAAAATGATCATTATGTAAATCTACATGCTATAAGAATCAAGATATACATAATATCAAAACAATTGTGAAAACACAAATTATGGATTCATCTAAACAATGGAGATATCAAATTGCAATACATGCATAGCAATAAGCACACTATTCAAAACATGAATCATTAAAATGAAAGTCATACAATCATGAACATCAAATGATCATTATGCATATGCATGTGCACTAGATCTAGAGCATACATGTTAGTTTAAACAAGGTGAGACACTAAGTATAGATCCATATGAAGCATGGGTGCTCAAGTAGCTAAACATGTACAACCTTAATCTAATGAACATGGCACAAGCATAACAAAACACAACATGCAAAAAAAAAAATGAACGTAAAAAGCATGTGAACACTAAATGGAGTAAGGGATTGTTACCAAAACCGAAGGGGCAACTCTCCATGTCTCCAAAACACCGGTGGTCCTCCCACCTAATCTCCTTGAGAGTGAAGCATCCAAATGATTCTCTTTTAGGCTTAGAACGCATCCACCTCAAGGCACCAACACTCTCACGTTATGCGAGAGCCTCCACCTACATCAAACATCAAAGAGGTGGATCTTGGTACCCATTTTCTTGTGGGTCCACGGGGGTTAGTATCTCTTCTAACCAAAACAAGATTAGTTGCTAAATTTTCAATATGTAATCTATCATAGCAAAATCTAGCAAGGTGGCCTTTTCGACCACAATGTGTACAAGTGTACACATGAGCATACATGTTATGATTGTGTCCGTGATGAGCATGTGTATGCCGTGATGGGTGTGCATGTATAGTTGGAGCTTGTTTCTTGCGAACCAAGGATTCCAAACGAGTGTGATTTAAAGCACATTGGCTCAAAGTGGAGACCAAACAATCAACACTTTTCTTCAAATTATTTATATCATTTTCAATGCTAGAAGATAAAGTGGAGCATGCTATAGGTGTGCAAGAAGTAGAAGCTACACTAGCATGGCAAACATGAATATCAATATCATTTTGCAAAGATTTGTTTTTATTCAAAACCAAATCCAATTCTTTTGTTATGAAATCAATTTCATTTTTCAAGGTAACATTTTCTTTAAAAACAAGATCTAATTTTGAAGATAAAATATCATTGTGCTTTACAACATCATCATAATCATTTTTATTTTTCAAAAATTCATTTCCTTTAAAACAAGTTCGAGTTGAGATTTAAGTGAGTCACATTCACTTGCAATCTCTACCTTCTCTTGCAACATCAATTCAAAATTAGAGCATAAATCCTTTAATTCATTTTCAAAACAAGATTATCATCTTTCAACAAATCATGTTCTTCTAACAAATTCTCAAGCTTTTGAACAAGTTCCATATTTAAAGTTTGAACTTCAAAACATCCATGACAATAGGAACTAGAGCTATCATCTATTTGAGAATCCGATAGTACCTCAAGGGAGTTCTTCCCTTGGACCATGAGGCATTGCTCTTCGGACTTTTCTCTCTTAGATCTCCTCATCTTGTTGATAATCCTTGGAAGCTCGGGAGAAGTCAAGATGCTCCAAACTGCAAAAGCCGAATCATAACGATCAAAAACATGTAATAAATGTTCATTTAGAGATGCTCTAAGTGCCCTAAGTGCTAATACATTGGCCTTCTTATGCTTGCTACTATTTGGGAGAGATTCTATGGTAATGGCTTGATAAACTAGATGTCCTAGGTCTTTTAAATGTTTAGTCATATTAGCCTTCCAAGCATCAAGTCTAAAATGATCAAACATAGGAGGGCTAGCCATAAGTGCAAACTAAATGTGTGTAAATGAAAATGAAGATTAGCAAACCAAGATCTCACTCCTAGGTGGTTAAACCTAAATATCAGGAGCGCTAGCTCTGATACCAATTGAAAAGTCACCTAGAGGGGGGGTGAATAGGTGACGATGCTAATCTAGTGAACTAAATGCGGAATTTAAAAACTTAATGCAAATATCACTCAAGTGTGATCAACAAATGATGCACACACAACCAAGCCAAGCAAATATGAATGAGCAATATAAATAGATGCAAGGCAAAAAGTAAAGAGAGAGTTAGAGAGAGTCAATGGATCAAGCGCAAACAACAAGATATGTTCCGAGGTTCGAGCACCCAGCTCTACATCCCCGCCTTCGACACACGAAGGATTTCCAATCCACTAGCTTGTCCACAAAGGATTCCCACAAAGGGAACCTCCACCGAGGATTTGGGGCAATCACAATACAAGGAGTACCCAACTCCTCTCCTTACAAACACAACCTCCTCCTTGAGGCACAACTCCAAGCCATACAAACTATCACCTCACAACTTGAGGGATTAGCACAAAGCTTACAAAAATCACCTCACAACCCAATAGCACAACCTCCTCAACACAATGAGGGAAATGGCACAAAGCAAGAATTGGGTTTACAACTTAGTGGTTTAAACAACAACCACAAAACAATCTCTTTTTCCCCACACAAAATCCTATAGAAGAGATAGTAGATTTTAGCTCAAGTGTGGAGAAAACCAAGGGATTTGAAACCAGCAACTCAAAGAAAATCTTTGGGAAATAAATGAAACCAAGATAGAGAAGTTCAATTCAAAAGCTTTTCCCAAAACCCTTTTCTTTGATTTTTCAAACCCTAATGAAAACACCAAAAAGATTGTTCAATCTGAATCCAAAAACCTATTTTTATTGCAGCAAAAACACCTGAGAGAATGAAAATTTTAGCCCAAAAATTCTTAGAGAAAAACTCTCTCAAATGGGGTATTTATAGGCAAATCTGGAAAATAGCCGTTGGCTATAATTTTTGCCAGAATTACCCTGACGGTCGACCGCCCGGTCGACCGCCCAACGGTCAATTTTTGACCCGTTGGCGCTAGCGGTCGACCGCCCGGTCGACCCAAACAAACAGAGAGCAAACCTGCTCTCAGTCGGTCGACCGGCACGGTCGACCGGCTATAGGTGTAGCCAGAGTGCACGTTTCTGTGTACGTCGGTCGACCCGTACGGTCGACCGTCTACATGGTGCGGTCGACCGTACCTGTCGACCGATCAGCCTGGCAGACACCAAAACAGGTCAGAAATCTGGGGAAATAAATATCCAATAAATTCTTATAAACTAATAAAAATTCCCAAAAATAGTTTTGTCAAATTGCATTGATATATAAACATGTGATAAAAGTTTTGACTCAAATATCAAGCAATTAAAACTATTTTTATTTCTTTTCATTTTACCAAAAACCAAACCTTGTATTTTCTAAAACTTGGATTCTTGAATAGAAAATTCATTTTGTCTAAAACTCATCCAAATACAAAAACATGATATTTAAACATTTTGAAACATGATGCATATGGATAGAAATCCAATATACATGAAACATATACATATCATAGTTTTTGTTCTTAATTCCAAAATTAAGTATTGTTAAAACACAAGACCTAAAACTCATGAAATAGGTATATCAAAGTAAGTTTGTCTAAGAGTTGAAGCATGCATGTATATAGAACAAATCTAATATACATTAAACCATGTAAACTTGTTTTGATATAATATCTATTCATGCAAACCAAGATCGGTTAAACCAAAAACCAAAAACCAAAACATGATACGTGTGTGTTGTGAACTTGAGCATTATCATACTAATCTAATCTTTACAATTAGGCTCTAAACACAAACTAAACTAGGGATACCTAAGTCTTCTTGTAGAGCGCCGTCTCCAAGTTGACTCGGTCCAAACCGTGATTCACCAAGCTTGACTCCAATGAGTGCTAGATGTCATCTTTGATGCTTAGGCTCTTGAATCACCTTGTGAAAGATGTGTGGAAGCTTTCACCAACTAATATCTTGTTAAATATCTGAAACTTAAACATTGCAAGATTATTAGTACACATAACTACATGAGTTAATCATCATCAAAACTAGAGTGAAGGCCTTTGGGCCAACAATTCTCTCATTTATACTTGTTTTGCCTATTTTCATGTTTTTTTTTACTTCATGTATATGTATTTTTATTCAAATCTAATAAATATACATGTATATCCTTTTTGAGTCTCTTGCCTTCATGCAAATACTATTAATAGACTCGTTTTATGTTTGGGATATGTATGCATTTTGTTAGATTTAGATAAATCATACATATACCTAGAAGTTTGTTTTGTTTTAATGAAAAATGAATTTTTATGATTTGTTTGATAAAATAAAATTAATAATTTGTTTTGATCATTTTGAGCCTAAATGACTATTTTCATGAAAATGCTATAAACATGATTCTTGTACACTCATACTTCATTTGTTTTGTCATGACTTTGATTCATGAACACTCTTATGAGCTTAATCGATTTTGAGTGTCATCTCTTGTGTATTTGGTATGATTCATGAAAAACATATGACTTGGTTTCATGTTTTTGAAGGATCTTTAACTAGTTTTTCAAAAATTAATTTAACTAGTTATTTATTCTTCAATGTTTATGAGATATACACATGATCCTATTATTGTTTCAATTGGTATCATTGAATCGTTTCAATTGGTATCAATTTGACTCTATTTTTGTATATACTCATATTTTGTTTTCTTATATATGTATGTATCAATTTCATTTGGTATACTCATTTTTCATACATATATATGAGTTATTTGTGCTTGAGTTAAAATTGTTTTATATGTTTAAAGCACAAAGTTGTTTATGATAAGAAAATAAAAATTTTAAGAAAAATTCTCAAGATTTGTTTTATTGAGAAAATTCAAAATTTTGTTTTACAAGAAAAATTCAAAATTTTTGATTTGTATTGTCTATATGCAAGGAGAGCTTAACATCTCTTCTACATATAGATTCATGTTGAGTGTATTGTATATTGAGGAGCTTGACAACTCTTCTTTATGTGGTACACGTGTGTAGGGGGAGCTTCACATCTCCTCTTATGCATTACATATTATACGTTATGTGAATTAGGGCTTGTCATCCCTCTTTCATGTAATGTATATGTGTAGGGAAGTTACTTAACCGTCTTCCTCTTCATGAATGTATATCGCATATAACTTTTTATTGATATGTTTGCTTTGACCCCTTCATTAGTTCTTTGTTTCGGACAAAAAGGGGGGAGAAAAATTTGATGATTTTGTTTTACTTTAATCCCTTTGTTGATGATTGACAAAAAGGGGGAGAAAGATTTTGGATTTATATGCATGTTTTGTGAAAAAGGTTTGTTTATGCATATATGTTTGTTTTTGTTTTGCAAATAGGAGAAAAAAATTTTTGTTTTATGCTTGATTAGCATGTTTACTCCTACATTTGCATACATGTTTATGTGCCTCATTGCATATTTATTTTGTTTATGTGTTATGCATGAGTTAAGGGGGAGCTTCTTTGAAGCTTTACTTTAATCCATGCATATATAACTTCATGAGTTTTGTCATCATCAAAAAGGGGGAGATTGTTGGCCCGAAGGCCCATCACTCTAGTTTTGATGATGATTAACTCATGTAGTTATAGTACTAATGATCTTGTGTTTAATTAGTGACAGATTTATGATCAAGATCTTAGGAGGTGCATAACTTCAACAAAGGATTTGAAGTCAAGTTTTGGAGCTAGCACGGTTTAATCCAAGAGCCATTGGATCGTGTTTAGACCAAGTCAAGAAGAAGAGAAGGCTTCAAGTGAAGACTTCAAAAAGATGAAGACTTGAGTCTAGGTTTGTTTTTATAAGATTTTGTTTTAGATAAAATGTAAAGGATAGAGTAGTTGGTGGATTGCTCAAGTTCATATACTCACACACTCTTGATTTAGTTTGTTTAGAAAAGAATTTATGTTTTTGGAAAAATACATAAAAGAATTCCTTTTTAGAAAAGTTGTTTAAATATGGTTTTGGTTAAAGACTATATAAATCATGTTTAGAGCTTAATGTCAAAAACATAGATATTTCACCAAGTTTGTGTAGTGGATCATATCCATACATCATATGCTTTCAAAGTTATTTAAATATCTTGTTTTTGCATTTGGAGATGTTTTGGTAAAACATAGTTTAGAAAAATTAAGTTTTGGAAAATACTGTTTTCTTTTGAGCCAATATTTTCAAGTTACAAAAATAGTCCAAATCATTTGTAACATGCCTTGATTTTGTGCAAGCATGTTTGTTTATCAAATTATATTGGTAAAACTATTTTTGTAGATTTTCTGTGAATTTATGGGATTTTTATGTGAGCCAAAAGACCAAGTTTTTAATCCCTAGTTCAGATCTGACCTGGCTTCAGCCGGTCGACTGACCTGGCTTCAGCCGGTCGACCGACCTGGTCGACCAACGTGCACAGACGTGCACGCCAATTCTGCAGGAGGGCCGGCCGACCGACCCGGTCGACCGTCCAGAGAGTTCTGTTCTCTGGAAAGGCCCCGGCCGACCGCCCGCGGTCGACCGGACAGAGAGGTTGCTCTCTGTATCCTGACTCGGTCGACCGGCCGGTCGACCGATGGCTGAAATGATCTGAAATATGACGGTTGGCCGGTCGGCCGGACGGTCGACCGACAGGTCTGACAGACCCCAACGGCTAGTTTTTCAGACTCTATAAAATGGGGCTTTGGGGTCTGTTTTCTTTAAGATTTTGGGAGAGTTTTCAAGCCAGTTCTTTTTATCCTTTCAAGAGGTTTTCTCCACATATTTGAGAGCAAATATTTCCAATCAAAAGGCGAGTTTTATTAAGAGTGTTAAAAAAAGATTTCTTGAGTTTTCCTCCACAATTTCCATCCTTGTTTTCTCACACACCCACTTGAGCTATCCATTGCTATATCTACCTATAGGGTTTTGTTGTGAGAGTGTTTATTGATGATCAAAGTGTTTAGATCACCAAGAGATCTTTTCTTGTCCTTTGAGGAGGCGGACGTGTGTGTCCGCGGTGTTTCGGGTTCGGGTGCGAACTCTTTGTTTGAGGTGCGGCCTCGGCGAGCTTGTGGGGCTTGCGGTGTGTACGGACTAGGGAGTCCGAGAGTTGTAGGTGTTGCGGCACCGAGTGATCCGGTGGGATCGATTATAGTGGAAATCCTTCGTGTGTCGAAGGCGGGGATGTAGAGCAAGTGTGCTCGAACCTCGAAACAAATCCCTTGTGTTTGCGATTGCTCACTCTCTCTCTCTCTCTTTGTCTCTTGTTTATATCTTGCATGCTATTACTTGTCTTATGTTTACATGCTTGATATATTGTGTGCTTAATTGATATACATGCTTGGGTTGTTTGCTAACACTTGTATTTAACCAAGAGAGCCAACGCTGCACCTCAACCCTTATCTAGGGGAATCTAGAGGAGTTTGTCCAGAGCCCTTCACGGTGAATTCGGCAACACTCTTGTGTTATACGTGGTGTTTAGTTTAAATATTTTGTTTAGGTCATTATAGTTTATACTTTCGCATTAATTGGCATTAAGTGACCATTAGATTAGCCATCACCTATTCACCCCCCTCTAGGTGATCTTTCAATAACGTCTATGGCGAAGCTACTGAACATTTTTCTGCTTCAAGCGAAGCTAACTCTCTGCGGAGTTAACTGAACACTTCAGGCGAAGCTATAAGTTAGCTCCCTGGCAGAGCTGTGAATGGATTCAAGGCGAAGTTGGATGATCTTAGCCTCTCAGGCGAGGCTGTCCCTTTGGGCTCATGTGATGCTAAGTGCTAGCATCTTAGACCTGCTGAGGTCTGTTTAGAGATAATCTGGGCTTACTGTCTGCTTCACTGGATAGTAGAGTCCAAGTTGCTTCCTTGTCCCTCGGAGATGGGTGAAAACTAGTCGTCAGCTTATCTGTCACTTGTCTTTTGTAAATGTTAACAAGTACAGAACTGGTCGTCAGCTTGTCTATCGCTTGTCTTTTGTAAATGTTAACAAGTTTAGACGTTGTTCGAACCAATCAGCCTATCTTTCACTTGTCTTTTGTAAATGTCAACAAGTTTAGACATTGTTCAGGCCAGTTAGAATCTTGTCTTTTTTAGAGTGTCAACAAGACCCCCTTCAAAGTTTTTGAAAGTCTGCAATGGCTCAGACTTCGAAATACTTTGAATTGCTTTGATCGGTGGTATGTGAAGTACGAACGTCGCCATGCTGGTCGAGTTCAGCTTCGCTTTTAATCCTGCTTTTGGATAGATTCGCCAAAGAATCATATAGATTCGCGACTCTGAGTAGCTACACGTCTAGGTGGCTCTGCATCTGAAATAAGTTCGCTCCGGAACATCTTCCCTTTCCCGAGGCCAACTGCTTTGGGCCAGTCACGAGATGACTTCTCTTACATTAATCGAGGGAGATCATGCCCTTGTGCGTTTTCAAGGGAGAATATCCCCTCCTCACACAGTTCCAAGGGAAACTGTTCCCTTTTTCAAGGTTCAATAAATGCCTTTATGAAGGAGATTATTTCTTCCTTTGTACGGTTCCAAAGGAAACTGTTCCCTTTTTCAAGGCTCAATAAATGCCTTAAACGCGCTCGCACTTCCATGCTTGAAGTGGCAGCGCTCAGGCCATGAGGCCTATAAATAGGACACCTGAGATCCTCTGAAGAGAAGTGGTCTGCTCTTCTCTTCTCTTGGTTATTTGATAGAGATACTCAGATCTCTGAACTAGTGGGGATGCCCACTCTAGTTATTACCCGGCCAAGGACCAGTAAGTCTCGATCATCCAGAGACTTTACCAATAAACTTTAGGGAGTTCATCTCCCTTAACTTAGCTTTAACGGCTTCCTCAGGGATTGATTTCCCTCGTTCTTCATTTTGCAATTGACTGATCTGCAGAGAAGGGTTTCAGCCCAGCCTCCCGGCCAAGCTATATGTGTGTTAAGTCCTCCACATAGGCAAGAATTGGGACTTAGTCTCTTCAAAGTTGAGCCAGTCTTGTCATATAGGTGGGGTCAAGGCTGCGTCCCTCTGGATCAGTCTGGCTTAACCATATAGGCGAGGCTAGGACTTGGCTTATGCTGAGCTAGCCCATCATTACTATGCAAGCGAGGCTATCCTCTGCTTAACTGAAACCAATGCTTAACTGAATCAGATATAAATAGCTTCGCCCTAAAGAATTTGACTTAGCGCTTTTGCAGATTCTTCGGTGTTTAGCTGCTAACTTGTTTCAGTTTGCATTACAGTGAGCTATGTTCGCCAATCTTGTGACTTGATGAAAGAGATCAAAAAATTGCCTCTTACTTTTCCAGTTGAAACTTTAAATCCTAAGTAGGAGGAACAATCTGGGGTAACTGATGTGTGTTCCCAGAAGAGGTTGGCAGTCGCTTATCTGAGATGATCTCCTTCGAGGCGAAGCTGGTAGTCGCTTATCCGAGATGATCCACTTCGGGAAAGCGGACGTTACCTATAAGGTCTCGGATCCTTCCCTTGCCAATTTTCATCAAGGAAGATCCAACCTGCTGGTGGCGATCAGTCCTTTGCCAGTTTTGATCAAAGAAGGTCCAGCTTCCTAGTGGCACAATCTGCCATTATGCGAATGATTGCGGCCTTGTCTTGGTGGCACCATATGTTCTGCAAGGGATTACGGCCTTGTGCAGGAGGAAGGCCTTTCGTGTCCAATCGGTTTGGCTTGGAAGTCTACTTGTATGCCTTTTCGAGCAAATGACTCTGTTGTATGAGAGACAACCTTGATGTAGTATCAATGTACCTTTCCTTTTAAATCAATGAAAGTTCATTTTCTGCTCATCTGATTTTTTCTTTGCCTTCATTCTGAATTGACTCAGTGGAGTTAGACTTCATACGAAGTTAAAGACAGAATCCTTTCTGAATCAGGGACGCGCTTCCAGCGAAATTAGCATTTTCGCGAAGTTTGGACTGTGCTTTTGGCGGAGCTATGGCAAGCTTTTCGGCGAAGTTAACGATACGTCGCGCGAAGTCCGCACTTGTCTCGTGATGGAGTTAGCCCTTAGTGGCGCTGAATCAGTGCTTCTCGGGAAGGCGCTTTAGGCACTGTTTTAAATTAATTTGAAACGGCGGCCTGTACTCTTTACAAGGCGTCGCTTCAGGCGCTCATTGGCCTATAAAAGCCCGATCGGGCTGAGAGAGAAGGCATCACTTCTCTTTACAATTTTCCAGAACACTTGACTCTTCTTCTTCTTCTTCTTCGTTCAAGAATCCAAGAACCTCCTCCGTTCTTCAATGGCTCCCAAGAAACGAGCGGGAAAAGAGGTCGTAACCTCTACAACGGAGGGTCCTTCTCCTCCTCCGGTCATCGAACGACCAATCACCGGTAGGGAACTTTCCCTTTTGATTAAAGACCGTCATCTCTCCTTTAAAGCCGATTTCTGGCTGTCCTTAAATGAATCCAGAATGAGATCAATCATGATCTTGTAATTTTAGGTAGTCCGATTCCCTGAATTTTCCTTGATTCCTTGATCGGGAGTCCAAGAACTGAAGAGTTCTTTTTTTAGCTTCCAAGCGAAGTTATCCCTTAGGCGGTTCACATCCTGTTGAATGACAGGATGCGAAGCTGTCCTTTGAAATTTAACAGAAAAGGACTGTAATACCCTTCTGACGAAGTTAGCCCCTGGGGCTCTGTGGCATCCTGTTGTTTGAGGCTAAGTTTCTAGAGCGAAGCTAACACTTGGATATTTTCCTACATCCTGCCTTCGTGCGGATTGCAGAGTTACACTGCAGCTGCGAAGCTAAGCTTTGGGGCGAAGCTATCATTAGGCCAGCTTCGCTCAGAGAGCGAGGCTATGCCTTAACAAAAATTGCATTTTTGTTTTAGCCTTTGCTTGGCTGATGAACTAATCATAGTTCTCTTTGTTCTTACAGTGCACTGCACTCCTGGTCCTCTGAACAGTCTCTTTGGCATAGCCAGGGGGCTAGATGGCAATGTCAGCTTGCAGTTTCAAGGGCAAGCTTCGCTGTTCAGCGAGCGAAGCTCTGCTGCCAGGGATACACTTATTCATGGTGGGGATCAGCGCACCATGAGGAGCATTTTAACTACTGCTCCCCTTGAAGATTCTGACCGAAGAATCTATCGGAAGCCTGACTTCATGTTTAGAGACGCGGCGCCAAACCATGATCACCAGCTGCTTGCCGGAGAGGGGCAGTGGATTTTCCAATTAGATGGCGAGAAGTTTTATCTTCCGTCCAGCAAGCGGCATTTTCCCTTGTCTTTCTTCCAATGCGTGACGAGGGTTCGGAAGATGCAGTGGCAAGTGAGTCAGAGTACCGAATCTGTTCACGTAGGGAAATTGATACTTCCCTCACCCAGCTACACAAGGGCGGGACCTCCTCGTTGCATAATGGGTCTACATCCTGAGAATGTGTCGCGAGACATCCCAGTGGGAGAAAATCCTGTGGTGGCACAGACTTTTGGCAATCAATTCTTTAAAGTTCATGGGAATTACCTAGCCACCGATTTCAGAACTCCAGGCTGGATTCACCCTCCGAAGGCATGGTGGAGGGTTTTGACTCTATATGTCCTTGCTCATTTTGAGGAGGATCTGGAGAGGTTGAATCTTTATGAGGCCATTAGGGTGACCTGCTACGGCATTCAGACGAGCGTAGCGAACTTCTACGCCATCTTCGAGTTATACTGCCTGGCTACAAGGACTTTCTTCACCCCTGTTGGCGAATTGGGCATGGCTCTGCATGAGATGTGGGAAGTCTCTACTCTGTCCTTGGGATCTTTCCCATATGAAGAATACTTCTCGTGTGAGGCAGAATTGGCTCTCTTGGAGAAGCAGGAGCCCGCCTTGTTTGAGACCTACCGGGAGTTAATGTGCCATTTGTACATTTGCTCAAGTATGCATGGAAGCAGTAAAGGAACTTCATACAGCTTGAAGAGCTTGGGAGAGTATTTGTTTTCCGATATGGAAAACACTCCTGAAGTGGCTCATTGTGGAGTCGCTAGTGAAGACATCTTTAGCCGGATGCAAAAGCATTCTCAAGGGGATCTAATTGTGGAAGAAGACGACGGCCCCTATGAGGAAGGTGATATCTTTCGGAGTTTCCATCACCAGGCTCGTCGGCCGATGTCCCAGAAGGTACTGCTGGCTGGTTTCTTGACAGCCTGGTTGAAGAGGTGTGTGGTGCCATCTTCGTCGGGTGACGTCATTCATCCGATTGTCTTACTGCCTACCGTTCGTCTAGTCCATGGTCGTTCTCTGGGACTTCTTCCGGCCATGGTGTGCTGTATTCAGAGAGGCCTTCGAGCATTGACGGAGGCTTTCTATAGGCCACCAACGACGAAGCGGGAAAGGGGACTGTTTTGCCCAGCGACGAACCAAACCCAGAATAGGTCTACCGTATACTTATTTGATGGCGTGGTTTGCCCTTCACTGTCCCTCCTTGATCGAAGCTGAAGAGGATCCCCTAGAAGGTGTTCGAATGGCGCTTCTCCGCCGATTCGAGGGATGCTTATGGCTGAGGACTTGCGTGGCTGCGGTCCATAAGTTGCTGAATCGCTATGACGTCTATAGCCTTTTCCGCTGCTTCCCCTATATTCGGGATGCGGGCTATGGAGAGGAGTTCAAAGACTCAGGGGAAGGGCAGACATCATTGAACCGGGGAACTTTTGAGTGGCTGGTCAGCATTCGGCCCTCACATTTATTGTACGGAAGCGGGGACACTTGCTACTTGGAGCCCTATGTTCCAAGTTGGTTTGCCCGTCAGTTTGGATATGACCAACTGTACGTGGGCAACCCAAATCTCAATCTGGCTTTTATGGGGAGCCTCATCGATGGAGACCGTGCCTGGCGGTTCTTCATTGCAGGCTGTACCGAGGCGCGGCTGTGCATGCTGCTAAGAACTCCGAACCTTTTAATGACCCTGGGATTCTGTCAGTGGTATGCAACCTCAAACTCCACACCCTTCGGGTTCTCTATCAACTCTTCTGGTGTGAAGTTAATTTCTCAGCGGCTGAAGCGGAAGGTCACTGAGAAAGGCGAGGGTAAAGGGTTCGCGTCCCAGGCCTTGGGGAGTTCATTGCTGTTGATGACAGTGAAGTCTCGGATACAGAAAGTCCTCGCTTTGGAGCGGAGACAGGTGCCAAGACTCCTGCAGCTGCTTCTAGCGTGATGGGGGTGGCTCCCACAAAACATGTAGAAGAAGCGGAGGAGGAGGATCTTGACGTCCCCCTCAAGCGGAAATGGAAGGGTGGGTCTCGTAGGAAGCAGTTGGTGAAGAAGTCCCGTCGCCATGCTCCTATGGTGTTGTAGAGGGCGAACCATCTGCAGCGCTTCCTCCTCTTGCCCCATTAGTAGTTGAACCGTCAGTTGCTGAACCGGCGACTGGCGAAGTTTCTCTGGACCTGGGTAAAATTAGCTTCGTCCTTGTAATATACTTTTATGTGTTCCAGACAGCTCATTATTTGCTTTGTGATGCAGGAACTGAGGCGGTGATAAGCCCGAGAGCTTAGGCTGTCAGAGAACAAGGGAAGCATTATGATCCCTTGTTTACTTATAAGGAGGGCGATGAGGCTGGCTATTTCGCCGTCTCAAAAGAGTCCAGAGATGATGCGGCTGATGTCGGTCCTTCGGGTGCCGGGACTTCGAAGGGAAGTTCCGAAGCTTCTAGCTCCTTTGGGTGGACCACTGGGGGTTCGGCGAGCGAAGGCGAGCTAGCCATTCGTGTTGACTCCGCCAAAGATTTTCCAATGGAGCCCGTAGGGACTGATGTAGCCGCCAAGACAATTGAGGCGACATTATCTTTTGGTACGGTTTTGATCTTTTGACTCTTGCTATTTGTTGTGCCTTGCCTAAACGAAGCCTTGTTGCAGGTGTTCTGCCTCTGGGTGCATCGACTTCAAGAGAGCCCACCCGTCTTCCTGAGGAATCCAGGGGTGAAGTAAGCACTTCGATCACGGCGGATGCTGCTGAGTTGGATGCTTTGTATGGTGACCTGCCCTCTTATCAGCCTGAACCGGCCAGAGGAATAGAGATTGAGGGGACGGTAGTCACGGAGGCAACCTCACTTCCAACTATATCAACGAGTGAGGCACCATCAGTTTCGCTAACGCCATCTGTCTTGCCAAGTGCGGAGCTAAGGGTGATTATAAGTCCTATTTCCCCAACACTGGTGGTTGAGCCCGCTGTCCAGGAAATGATCACTAGTCCTACCTCGTTGTGGCTAGTGTGCTAGTTTCAATGAAGACTCCGCCGAGATCACCGACGATCTCTCATGTTGCTGCAGCCAGTGCTCCTACTATTTCTTCCATAGTAGTGTCAATAAAGCCGGTGGAATCTTCAGAGGCTGGCCGTCTGCCATGAGTGATTGAGGCTGAGAATGAATTTGTGGCTGAGCTAGTCGATAACTTTTATAAGGGCTTGAAGCGATTCATCGCTTTGATTTTGAAAGGCTCGACTACCTCATTCTCTGCTTTGAAGGTGGTCCTCTCCCGAACCATTGAGAGTATCCGAGACTTTGGAGGGGATGACCAGGCCGCCACATTGGAACTTCTGGTGGACCAACTTGAGAGGGATGTAGACGAATGGCGCCGTCTTAGCCATTCGGACGTGGAGTCTTTGGTTAATGAGCAGCTTGCACACCTTATCGCTCAGATGCATGAAGCCCATCTTGCTGCTCAGGAAGCTGCTAAGGCCATTTCTTCTGACTTGAAGTCCTTGGAAACAAGGAAGGTAGAGCTCGGGGACGCCATAGATGCTTCTAACAATGATCTTCTTGACGCTGAAGATAAAATTGAAAAGGCCAAGGAGATGATTAGGAAGGCTAATCTTCTTTTATCCAAGGCTGAACCAGTGCGTTTTGAAGAGACTGCACGGCTTGAGCAGCTTAAGGCTCAGAGTGACGAACTCTCGCGGCAGGAGTCAGCTCAGAGGGCAACCTTGATTGAGGTTGAAGCTAAGGTCGCTTGGCTCAGACGGCGAGTTTTAATGAGGCTGAGCTAAGGTCGCAGGCGCTTGTCCGGGCTGCTGATGATAAGAAGACAAGGCTGGCCTTTCTTGAAGAACGGATCAGATCTTATGACACACGCTCATAGCTTGTAACATATGTGCCTTCATGTATCCCTTCTTCTCAGACTCAAGAAAAATAATTTTGTTTTGACTCCCCTATCGTATTTCCAACTTGTTTTATTCTTTGAATTGTCGCTTTCGAGTTGTCTTGCAGCCGTTTGAGAAAATAGTCCTTACCGGAGTGAATAAAGAGACTCGGCTATCTGCCGGTTCAGAGGTCGCAATGACGTAACCGGTTGAGAAGCCACCATGCTTGAAGTAGTCCTTGTCGGACTAAAAAGTGAAACTTGGCTATCGGCTGGTTCAGAGGTCGCAACGACGTAACCGGTTGAGAGGCCACCAAGCTAAAAATAGTCCTTGTCGGACTGAAAGGGGATACTTGTCTTTTGTAAATGTCAACAAGTATAGGTGAGACCTGTCTTTTGTAAATGTCAACAGGCTCGAAATTGAGACTTGGCTATCTGCCAGTTCAGAGGTCGCAATGACATAACTGGTTGAGAAGCCACCAAGCTCAAAATTATAATGAAATTTGGGAAAAGGTCTCATTTTCACGGGGAGAAACGAGGAAATCACTGTCATAGGTTTAATGTTAACGTAATGTATATGTGGTCTTACCATTCTATGGATGAGAATTGGTAAGTGATTTTGGAGAGGGAATCAAATGGGAACAGGTCCCTTAGGATTTTTAGCAAATCCTCAGCTGTCAACGGGTTTGATATGCCTTTACCAACTACCGTTTGAGTCGGGCTAGCTATACTATTCCCCTCAGCATGATGAGTTGTCGAGGACTTATGTTTGGCTTAAAGGCCAACATTTTCCTCTATCCTTAACCGTTAAGGATGTTGAATCATTTGGTTAACATATGTGTAACCTTGATTCTCCTTCGGGACAACCAGTGTATGACCAGGTTCCTACTGGTTTATGGTTGTATGATCCCATTTGGAGGAAGAGAGAGAGCTCTTTATGTGTACCTTGGATTTGAAGGTTTTGATCAGAGGTGTAATGTTAACTTGACCATGAGAAGGATCCTTAATCAAGGATAATATTTCTTTAAGAACTTGCCATTGATCGGCATCATAAGTAAGTTGCCATCTGAAGTCATAAGGCGGTATGCTCCGTTTGAATAGACTATTTCTATTACAAACGGTCCTTCCCATTTAGGCTGAAATTTGCTTTTGATTTTGTGCGTCATGATCATCGGTCGTCTGACGGCTAAAACAAATCTCCTTTCTGGAAGACCCTTTGTTTGACCTTTTTATTAAAGGCTTTTGAGATTCGAGCTTGATACAACTCGATATGCCACTGAGCTTGTAACCGCTTCTCATCCAGGGCTTCGAGCTCTTGAAGGCGCAACCGATCATTGTCTTCTGATGTGATCTTAGTCATTAAAGCGACTCGTAATGACAGCATCTGGATCTCCAATGGTATGACTGCTTCACACCCGTACACCAGGGAGAAAGGCGTATTGCCTGTAGGGGTCCAAACCGTGGTTCGGTAGGCCCAAAGACATTCACCAAGCTTTTCGTCCCAATCTCGCTTATTCGAGGAGAGGAACTTCGTGAGCAACTTAATGATTGTTTTGTTGAATGCTTTCGCCAAGCCATTAGCGGCGGGATTATAGGCAGTTGAAGCCACATTCTGAATTCGGTATTTATCGCAGAACCGATAGAATACTTGGCTTATAAATTGGGGACCGTTATCATGGATGATCCGCCTAGGGACACCAAATCGATGAATGACATGGTGTTTGATGAAATTCACCATGTTAGAAGTTTTGACTTCTACCAGTGATATGGCTTCTGCCCACTTTGAAAAGTAATCGATTATTGCCAGGATAAACCGGTGACCTCTTGTTGAAGAGGGGCTGATTGGCCCTACGACATCGATTCCCCATGCTTCAAATGGCCATGAAGCAACAGTTGGATGGAGCAACTCTGAGGGCTGATGTATGAAGTCCGCATGAATCTGGCACGCTTTACATCTTCGTGCATATTGGATGGCATCGGCTATCATGGTTGGCCAATAGTATCCAAGCCTATGCAATCGTCTTTAAGTTTTGGACCTGTCTGATGAGCTCCACATATGCCGTCGTGTGCGTCTTTGAGCACTTCTTGTGCCTCTGAATTAGACAGGCAACGAGGAGGACACCATCATATAAACGACGGTAAAGTGTCTTCAGAGTTGGATCGTAGTAGAAACGGAGAGACCTTCGTCTGATGGATGCCGCTTCTTTAGGATCGTCTGGCAGCAGACCATGTAGAACATAGTCGATGAGAGGAAATCGCCAATCTCTCGGCTCAAGATCCGTGGAATCATTATAAACTTCTCGGGTTCTTAACATATGTTTAGAGCATACAGGGTGTCGAGTTGCCACTGTGAGGTGATACTCGGTGTCGACTGGCAGGGCTAGTGTTGTTGCTAATGCAGCAAGAGCGTCCGCCTTGGTATTCTGAGATCGAGACACGTGCCCGATATAGAAACCTTCAAAAAATTAGCCAATTCGATGGCTTTGTGATAATAAGGCACCAAATCTTCATGGCGGACCTCATATTCGCCTTTAATCTGATTGATAATTAATTTTGAATCGCCATAAGCTTCAAGGTAGCGTACCCCCATTCCATAGGCAAGCTGAAGGCCAATGAGTAGAGCATTATATTCCGCTACATTGTTGGAGCATGACTCCGTCAGAGAAAATGCTCTAGGAAGGACATGATTCTGTGGAGAGATAAACACAACCCCACGCCGGCGATGATCCTACCTTTAAGACCTATTCGTGATGCTCCATCGAAGAACATCTGCCACATTTCATCCTCTGAAGTTATATTAGACTCGAAGGCTTCATCCGGAATGTCTTCGTGAAGTTTTGAGTGTTCCGAAACTGGATGAGCGGCCAAGAACTCCGCAAGAGCGTGGCCTTTAACCGCCTTTTGAGGGACAAAGATCATGTCGTATTGAGACAAAAGGAGTGCCCATTTAGCCAATCTTAAATTCAGTGATCCTGGCTTCATCATGAGAAGACGCAAGGGATTCACTCGGGAGATGACATGTATGGTTTGGCTGACCAAATAATGTCGTGTCTTCTGAACAGCAAAGACAACAGCTAAACACTCCTTCTCGATAGGGTTATAGCGAGATTCCTCTCCTATCAGAGTCCTGCTCAGATAATAAATGGCCTGCTCGTAGCCATTGTCGTCCTTTTGAGCAAGGAGGGCACCAAGAGAATAGTCCATAGCTTTCACATAAAGTAAGAATGGTTTCCCTGATGTAGGGGCCACTAAGACTGGAGGTTTTGTGAGATATCTCTTGATGTTTTCGTAAGCTTCCTGACAAGCTTGATCCCATACGAAGGAAGCACCCTTTTTCATGAGTCGGGTGAACGGTTGACAGCGGCCAGAGAGATTTGCGATGAATCTTCTGATATAAGTCAGTCTACCCTGCAAGCCTCTAAGCTCTTTGAGGCTCTTCGGTGGATGCATGCTCTGAATGGCTTTGACTTTGTCTGGATCAAGATGAATTCCTTTTGATGTGACGATAAACCCGAGGAATTTGCCACTCGAAACTCCCAAGAAGGATTTTGTCGGATTCATTTTCAGCTGATGAGCCCGCATTACGTCGAACATCATTTTCAAGTCACGAAGATGGTCATCCTTGTTGTGACTTTTGACAGCAATGTCGTCGACATAGCATTCTACTGTTTTCAGGAGATGATCGCGGAAGATTGTACTCATTGCCTGCTGATAGGTTGCTCGGCGTTCTTCAGTCCGAAGGGCATTACAGTGTAGCAGTATACCCCCGAGGGTGTTCGGAACGAAGTATGCTTCTCGTCGTCGGGGTATATTTTGATCTGATTGTACCCTAAAAAACCATCCATAAAAGACATTCTTTCGAATCCATATGTATTATCAATGATGATATCGGTGATGGGCAGTGGGAATTCGTCTTTAGGACAGGCTGTATTGAGATCACGATAGTCGATGCAGATCCGTATTTTCCCATTCTTCTTGAGGACGGGAACGATATTAGCAACCCAATCTGGATGCTGTTCCTCTCGTATGAAGCCACATGCAATGAGCTTATGCACTTCGGCTTCAATAGCCTCCATAATGTTCGGGCGGAACCGACGTTGCTGCTGCTTGACTGGCTTGGCGTCGGGTTTGATATTCAGACGATGCATAGCAACTTGTGGATCAAGTCCGGGCATATCTTCGTAGTTCCATGCGAAAACGTCTATATACTCCTTTACGAGTATTATTAATTCTTCCTTTTCTGTAAGTGATAAGCTTTCACTTATGAAGATGGGCTTAGGGTGATCTTGACTACCCAAGTTGACCTGCATCACCTTGTCTTCGGTAGGTGGTTCGCGCAGTTCGAATCGCTTTGCATATGGTTGCTCATCAGTGGCCTCTGCTGGCTCCCATTGACTGCTTGAGGTTATATTAACGGTGAGATTCTTGAACATCATTCCCACACTGACATCTGAGTCCACTTGGAAGAAGAGGCGGAATGTGATGGAATTGGTTCATCGTCTTTGCATTGAACCGTTGCTGGCGATGTGGGTGTAACGTATCCCAACCTCTGCATGTATTATCATAGTAGTTTGCAGGTTTTCCTTTTGGCACAAAGTTACGCAGCAAACTACGTCTTCCTTTTCTGAAATTCAGACCCTCCCTATGCTTTAGACTGTAGCCCATTTTCTTCATAATACGGCGCGCTGGTCACGCGTAATGGAAGAATTGTGGGGTGTCCGAGTCTGGACTTGAATCTGCGGCTATGGACTCTCGTGGTTGGGCTCTGCCGAATATTATTGGTAATTGACCTTCTTTGGATGGAGGGATCACCAAAACGGCCCCTTCTACATATTCCATGGGTGTACCGGATGCACTTGGTCTATGTAAAGGCATGTGCAGAGAGCTATCCGTGATGGATTCAAATAACCCAATACTCGCAGGATAATCAAAAGAAATATTATCATTAATTACCCATTCACCCTCATCTTCAGAAGGAGTGTTACATTGGGGGTTATCAAGACATGCTATAATTGGTTCGCCAATCAAGATGGCTGACATGTCTGCTTCAGATTCTGAATCCGCCTCATTGCCACTATCATCATCATCTGGCAATGGTTCTTTGGATGCTTCACCAGCCTCTTGATACAGGAGAGCGTCAGTGAAGTAATTCTCCACCCCTTTGAATGGTTGCTTCTCAGCGAAGACAGTTCGTACTGTCGCGTCATCCTAAACATGTTTGAAGCATTGGTGCAGAGTAGAGGGAACGATCCAGTTGGCGTGGATCCACGGTCGTCCTAGCAGCAGGTTATATGACGTGTCAGCGTCAATGACATAGCACGTCACTTCCGATTTCAGGCTCCCGATTCGGCAACGGAGTCGAATTTTCCCAAGTGGATGACTACTCCCGGCATTGAAACCGTATATTGTAGTAGTGGTTGCGGACAACCTATATAGCGGTATACCGAGGAAGTAGAGAAGCCTTTTGGGATGATGCTGAGCGCGGACCCCGGGTCGACTTGTACCCTTTCAATGCATGTTGAACCAATGTATCCGGTGTAGTACAGAGGTTGATCGTGCTTGTTGTCTTTGAGAAGCATATCTTCCGCTGTGAAGGTAATAGCAGGCACCTTTGATTGCGCATGATGGCATTCAGGGCACGGAGACTGGGCGTCATCTTTGGGGGTCTCTGGCATATATATCAGGAGTGATTCTGAATTAGCCAGGGCATCCCCGAGTGCTTCTCTTGTCTCTTTTGAGAGACGAAGGAGCTCGTGTATTGTAATACGAGCAGGGATATTAGCCAGGTGGGCCAATATGTCAAAACGAAAGGGCGTGTCGGCCCTAGGCCTAAAGGCTTCTTCAGGACATGGTCGAACCGGACTTCCTTAGGCTTCTCCTTTCCCTTGGTCAGAACTGAAGCGGATGCTGGTACTTGTACTGACGTCATTTCCTGTTGTGTCTCATCAGTAGCTTTCCCAGATCGAGTACCCGTCGGGTGAGATACGTCGGCCTGCGTTGGGCAAGCGTGCTTTTCTCCTTTAGAATCGCTGAGATAAGCTGTCGTGAAATTGTCATCGTCCGGCAGGAGGGAGATGACATTGCAAGATTTTCCTTTCGACTTGGACTTCTTTGAATCCCACTGTACATCTTGGACAAGGTCTGGGTGTATCCACATGACTTCCCCTGTCTCCAATGTCAAGGGAACAAGACCTCTATTATCCTGAGCTTTAGCCACAGGATGTTTGACTTCCAGCCGTGGGGCAGGGACTGGATAAGTCCCGTCAGGCACTGTGACCTTTGGGGTTTTGCCGAACTCAAGGGTTACCATATTGGCAGTGACTTTCTTCTGCTCTGACTTCAGTGTCAGGACCCCTGGCTTGAATTCTGTCCTTGAGGATATAGCATTTGTTAGTAGGATGGTGAATCATCCTGTGGTAGAGACAGTATTTGGGGTCATTCGTGCGTCCTATTTCATTGGGACGCCGAGCCTCTGGTAGCTTCATTTTATTCCCTTTGTGGAGCAAATGGAATATTGTGACCACCTGATTGTCTCTGAAGGAGTACTGTTTTGGAGGAAACTTAGACTCCTGATTATTAAAGCCGCTCTTCTTGGCTTTCGACTGTACGTCCCCGGACAATTCAACGGACATAGTCTCCTTCGCTTTGGCTTGAGAAGACTGCGCCATGTCGCTACGTCCTTTATTGCTCATACCCCACTTGCCTTTAGGGTAGAGGGTTCGAACTTTTTAGCCGACTTTTCGGCTATCTCAGCTTGTTCGACCAGTTCTTTTCAGGTATGGGCTTTGACAGCCCCCATGCGAACCTCTACTTGGTCTAAGAAGTTGTGCCTGCATGTCTGTAAGAGCATGGGTAATGGCATCCCTGCTGGGCATATCAAAGACAAGTTTCTGAATCGCTTAATATAGTCACGGACAGATTCGCCCTTCTTCTGCACGGTGGAGAGGAGCTTGTCCATGGTTATCTCGGTATTGTCCTCATAGAAACGAGAAAGGAATCGGGTTTCCAGGTCGATCCAAGAATTGACAGAGCCTGGAGGGAGACTTCGGAACCATTCAAATGCTACCCCCTTTAAGGTTCCAATGAACAGCCTAGCCATGATAGCGTCATTGTCTATAACATTACCGGTCTAAGACCGGAAATAGTAGATGTGCTGGTTTGGTGAGCTCTTTCCATCATAGGTATGCAATGTTGGTGGTTTGAACTTCGCTGGGTATGGTACTGAATCCCACTCTAGCGGGTAAGGACGGACTGTCCCCACTTTCTTTAATTCATCCCTCTGAGCTAGGGATGCGATTTGAGCTTGAAGGCCCTTAAGGACTTTAACGTCTAAGGAAGACCCCTCCTTAGACTTCTCCGTCTTTGGCTGGTCCTTGCTAAGATGTTCTTTCTCGTCATGGTTACTCCCGATATCATTGTTATTCCGGTTATTAAGGAGTTGAGCGAGCATCTGTTGAATGTTGTCCAGATCTTCTTGCTGAGTTTTGAAAGTTTGCTCCTGAGCTTCCAAACGTCGATGAAGGTCGTCATTATCATTATCAGCCATGTTTACTGATGCTCTGTCTGTTCGAACCAAGCTGACTGTCGCCGAAGAAGCATACCCACTGTCTTTATCTTCTTTATCAGATGACTGGAATGATCTTCTCCTTGGTTCTGGCGAGGCTACTGCCGTTGAGGAAGATGGTTGTTCATAACTGTAGGGTATCGCCACCCTAGATCTGGTGTTTCAGAAAACACCCTCTTCATGCACCAAGACTTCGCCTAAGTCTGGGCTGTAATCTGGATCTGGGGAGCTGTAGGGAGTGTCGTCAGACGCTTGTCTGCCCCTGCACAGCTCTCGTCCCCTTCCGGTCATGTTGACGGATGCAGAGGGTAGATCTCGTGATACGTTCATTTTGCGATGTTTCACCGGGGCTTGTACCGACAGCCGATCAAAAACTGATTGTCGGCCTGGAGAAGTGGCGGGGATTGGTCCCAGCTGGCAATGGACCGAGTGGAGTGTCACCAGCTGACATCCCACTTGTTGACAACAAGGGGAAGTAGTTTGAAAAGATTCCGACTTCCGTTTGTTCGTCAAGAATTCCCGCAAGTCAGACCCAGTTGGGCCTAAACGATCCAGCGCAGAAGCTTTTTTGGATCGCGCATAGGACGATGTCCTGCTCCTTTTATCACCGCAGAGGGGATTAGCACAGAGTAGTGCTTGAGTTCTAGCTTCGCGGCTAAAAACCTCTAAAACGTCCTTGGGTACTGAAGCTGCATAAGCAACGCTATTAGCATTTAGGGACAATCCCTTAGCTCCGCCACAAGGCATGAGCTTAGCGCTTGACGAACCGGAGGGCGAAACACGCTGTGGTGCTTTATTCGCTGTGCTGCTGCGAAGGCGATTGGCCTTAGATAGTGCTTCGGTTCTAACCTCGCGTCTAAAAGCTTTGGGAACGCCCTTGGGCGCTGAAGCTGCATAAGCAACGCTATCAGCACTTAGGGACAATCCTTTAACTCTGCTGCGACGAGCGAATGAAGCACGCTATTGTGCTTTGACTTGGGCTTCGCGGCTATGGACGCCGCGCGTACGCTGTGGTGCAGTAGCTTCGCTCGTGAGAACGAGGCTGACGCGAGGCGCTACTGATCTTGAATTGGGCGAAGGTACTGTCGCCCTTGTATCTTTGCGGCTAGCAGCATTGTTAGAGCAGGCAGGCATCTTGCCTTTTTCTTCGCGCGAGATACACACTTCTGGCGTAGCTACGCCTGAGACTTTGCCCAGAGCCTTTTGTTTTGGCCTCCACATCTGCTTTAACAAGGGAGACTTAGGTTCGCAAGGAACCTGACTAGCCACACGCGAGGCTGACGAGTGTTGGCAGAATTCTGCTCCTAGTTTCTGTTCTGAAACCTTAGTCATGGAGACCTTTCTATGCTTCCGTGCATGAAGCATTAGACCACCCCCAGAGAGGACTTCTTCAAATTTTTCTTGGTCGAAGTGAACGACCAGGTTTTCGAAAGTGGTGGACTTCGACTGCGGGCGTGCTTCCTTGTTGCGCCAGAGAACTGCAGTAGGCTCGCAGGGAGCCTTATCTGTCTCCGCAGAGACTTGTATTGAAGATTTATCCAGAGAGGCTCTAGCTGCACCGGCTTTCCCGAATTCAGAGATAGACCCGAAGGTCTGTTTGTCGCATTGTGACACTTGATTCTCAGCAGTAGAGAATTCAATCCCCAGCGGAGTCGCCATTTTGTTTTTCGTTGATTTGCAAAGTGGAAAACTTACAAAAAAAGAAGAAGTTGAGGAGCTAAATTACAAGTATTCTTAAAAAGATTACAAGTAGATCTCCTCAGAGATTCTGGAGAAGTGTGCCGATAGGAGTCTGATCAGCGCGCGACCACTTTGTCCCTTTGACGATGCGAGCGATGAGATTCCCTTCTCGCCTGGTTCGCGGAATCAGAGAACAGAAGGTTGGTAGAACCCTCTTGTTACTTCTCAAAACTGCCTTCGCTTAGGAATTCCTTCTCGCCTGGTTCTGGAGATTCCTTGAGAAGAAGGTATTAGGGTATCAGCACCCTGATTAGAGAAGTAGCTCTTTAAAAGTCTCTGAATTCTTGTGCGCATGGTGCATCGTGAAGAAAACTCTGCCTGTGGAGTCCTCTCTCTTGTGCGTCTGTCGCATGTGTTCTCTCCTTGTGCCCCTGGTGGACTATTTATAGGGAGAGCAGGGGTATAATTGTCCCTTAAAAATATGGAAACAGATTGAATCAAATCTGTTTAAATTTGGAAAGTAGCCTTGCTGCGAGGCTAGGATCAGCTTCTACGAAGCTAGAAGTAGCAGGTCGGTTGATCCTCTTGATCTGTTTTGATCCTTTCCATATAATTAGAAGATTTCCCCTGATCCTCTTACTCGTTTTAGGAGAGTCAAGAGATTATGGCAATCAACTGCCAAATTTGATCTCAATCCTGATTAGATTTGATCTCATCTGGAGATTTAATTGGTCAAAAGTTGACCATAGCTAACCCGCAGCGGCACACCCGCGTCGAGCTCACAGCGGAGCTGGAAGAACATCTGGCGAAGTCAGAAGACAGCTCTTCAGTGGAGCTATATAACGTCTGTGGTGAAGCTACCGAACATTCTTCTGCTTCAAGCGAAGCTAACTCTCTGTGGAGTTAACTGAGCACTTCAGGCGAAGCTATAAGTTAGTTCTCTGGCGGAGCTGTGAATGGCTTCAAGGTGAAGTTGGATGATCTTAGCCTCTCAGGCGAGGTTGTCCCTTTGGGCTCATGTGATGCTAAGTGCTAGCATCTTAGACCTGCTGAGGTCTATTTAGAGACAATCTGGGCTTACTGTCTGCTTCACTGGATAGTAGAGTCTAAGTTGCTTCCTTGTCCCTCGGAGATGGGTGAAAACTGGTTGTCAGCTTATCTGTCACTTGTCTTTTGTAAATGTCAACAAGTACAGAACTGGTCATCAGCTTGTCTATCGCTTGTCTTTTGTAAATGTCAACAAGTTTAGACATTGTTCGAACCAATCAGCCTATCTTTCACTTGTCTTTTGTAAATGTCAACAAGTTTAGACATTGTTCAGGCCAGTCAGAATCTTGTCTTTTTTGGAGTGTCAACAGGGACCCACTGTAAACTTTGTTCGTTGATACCTTCATTGGTTTCTAATAACAATCTTGCTTTACTCAGATGTGGATATATGTGTGTCGGGACGCTAGTCCACATACCTAGACATCTGGGTAGGACGAGTAATAATAATAAAAGATGCCAACTAATTAATCATTATATGTTTTGCAATTCGCATCGTATTGACTTAGTTTACGATGACATGTGATATATGGTATATAGATGATGGTTTCCTTTTTTGGATTATTTCTTCGACATACTTATCTCATGAAGCCATAACTTGAGTTTGTACAGATGTTTTGTTGTGTTGCTTTTATCAAGTTCCACTTCGGATTTTTGATTTTATTATTATTATATTATATCTGTTTACATCCTACCTTATCACTTGTGTTCTATTCCACTAGTCTCATGCTTATTGATATTACACCAATCATATTCCCTACTTGATATCACTTACTATCTCTCTGCCTGCTCCTGAATGTCTGTGCTCATGACACAGTTTTCAATACATGCTCTTTGAATTAGATTTATTGATACATATGTGCTTATTCCTGCACGCCACTTGGCATTCACTACATCACTTGTTGGGGAGTTCTGACTCCCCTGGATCCTCATGTCCAGATCCTGGAGCTTGAGCTTGTAGATTCTCTCGGTTGCTGATCAAAAAATGCACAGAAGAAGTATGGATCACTGACAGACCGTCTGTGGCCCTAACCTTCGAGACCTCTGCTCATTTCTTGAGTTTTCTTTTTGTAACTCGTGAGCTCCTTTTGTATTGTTTATACTTGTATATCTCTTTGTATAATCACAATTACGCCTACCTGTGATGTAATATTCTCGTAATATTATGTCACATCCTGCGACAACTTTATAATTGTACTCATATGTTGGAATGTATAATACACCACGTACTTTCATACTCTAATTCTTACCTGTACTGATGTTTAGCGTATATATGTGAGGATATTTTTGACCTATATATATACGTCGCAGTAACATCTTTGTACCAGGGAGATCTGGGCGTTACAACTGTTAGGGGTGTATAATTACATAGTGATGCCTTTTGCATTGAAGAACGCTAGTGCATCATACCAGCGTACAATGAGAATGATTTTCTGTGATCATCTATGGAGAATATTAGAATGTTATGTTGATGACATCGTAGTGAAAAGTCGTGACAAAAGCAATCATCTCGATGACTTAAGAATGAAATTCAACATCATGCAGGCTTAACAGCTGAAAATAAATCCGATGAAATCATTTTTAGGGGTATCGAGAGGCAAGTTTCTTAGATTCATCATTACATCCAAAGTAATTCATTTCGATCCCAATAAAGTCAAATCCATCCAGGAGATACGACCTCTGAGAAATCTTAAAGAACTCAGAGGTTTGCAAGGCAGGGTCGCCTATATCCGGAGATTCATCACCAATCTATCAGGTCGCTGTCAACCTTTCACAAGGTTAAGGAAAAAAGGTGGTCTCTTTCGTCGGGAATGACACCTGCCAAAAAGCTTTCGAGGATATCAAAGAATATCTAACCAAGCCTCCAGTTCTGGTAGCTCCCATTTTGAAAAAATCATTCTTACTATATATGAGAGCCATGGACCATTGTTTAGACACTCTGCTTGAGGAAAATAATGACAAAGGCTTCGAGCAGGCTATTTACTACCTGAGCTGGACATTGATTGGGGCTGAATGTGCTACAACCCAGTTGAAAAGTAATTCTTAGCTCTGTTCTTTGTAGTGCAGAGTCGCCACATTATTTAGTAAGACAAGAGATCCGCCTCATCTCTAGAGTCAATCCTCTACGGATTCTCATGATGAAACCTAGATCATTAAACTCTAGGCTGGCAAATTGGGTGATATTGTTATCTCAATACAATTTGACTTTCATCCCTTAAAAGGCAGTGAAAGGTCAATCTCTTGCAGATTTTCTAGCTGCCCATCCAGTTTCAGAGACTTCAAAGCTGCATGAAGACATCTCGGATAAGATCTTTGAAGGCAACATAAATTCTACTGATGAAGTATGGTAGATGTCCTTCGACGGCGCATCATGAATAGGCTCTAAATGCAAGGTGGTCACAAGATTGAGGGTAGTGTTTATCTCGCCCAATAATTATTGTACACGCCACTTAGCTTCATTTATCGTTAAGTTACCTTCTGACAACCCCCGGACCTGCATGTCCAGATTCTGAAGCTTGGATCGTAGCGTGCTCCTTCACTATGGACTAGATCTTTTGGAGCGTGTAGATTGTAGCTCATGTTCTTCCCATATTCCTTTGACAAGCTCGCGGGATTCCTTTTTGTTGCTTGTGAGCATCTCTAGCTTTTGCACTTTGTATATCTCTTTTTAAATCATACTTTTGTGCCATCTGGTGATGTAATATTCTTTTAATATTGGATCACACTCTATGATAACCATAAACTTGTACTATATTATTGGAATATATATTACCACTATGCTTCTGTACTCTGATTCTTGCATGTGCTGATGCTTAGCATACATATGTCAGGGTATTTTTACCCTGCCTATGTATGTCACAGTAGTATCTCCTTACTGGCAGGGCAGGGCGTTACAATTATAAACACATACACATAATGATTCTATTAGTTTTCCCCATCCCGATGTAAGTTATCTGATTATTACAACTTATGTCCATAACGAACGTTTATGGGGATTTATATGAATATAATAATAGGAGAAACAAACTTGATACAGGAGTACAGAAGTACAGGGTCTCTGGTTGTATAACATGATAATAGTGTCAAGTCTAGTAAAGGTGATAATCATGAATCAGGTAATTAACTGGTCAGGTGTCATGGTACTGGGTGAAGTATACAGTACAATTAAATTACATGATCACAACATCATGAGTCAGATAAATTTACAGATCATGCAACATGATATAGAAAATTAATATAATGAAATATTTCAAACCCTTCACAACTATTATAATAATAATAGCTAACTATTAAATATAGGTGGGGCTAAGCAAAGCTAGAATGAAATTAGCATACAACACTAAATGATAACATGCTCGGCAAGGCTAACGACCGCGGTGAAGGTAGCATATGAATGCTTACTAACGCACAAGGCAAAGTCCTGCTCGCATTGAAGTTAAGTGTACACAGTGAAGCTAGTCGGGTCCCTATTTTACGCTTGGACCTGATTGCCAGTCGGCCGGATGGCATCACCTCACTTTCTGTTAGAATTGCAAGGAGTGATCGACAAGACAGTCGACAGACTTGAACACGATTGACCGAGTGGTCGACCGACTGGAACAACCCTACTCTCTGTTAAATCTTCGAGTAGGGGGGTGGTCGACCACGCGGTCGACCGCTTGTGCACAAATTGCAAAGTTGTTCACGTCGGTCTGTCGACTGACCTGCTGCCTCATCCCCATTCACTTGTTTTTCTTCTTTTTTCTTCTCTTCTTTTAAACATCTCACAATCACAGAGTTTAAAAACTCTATGTTCTAGATTTTTTTCTCTTTACAATTTGCCATTTTGGTGAAGATTTTTCAAATCTGAGCCGAACTCTAGTGAAGTCCAATGCGTAATCGATACACGGTCTCGACTTTTGAAATCGATCTACGATCTCAGAATGATAAACCAAAGAAGCTCCGAGATCAACACATGATCTCCAATCTGAGATCGACACATAATCTCTGCCTAGAAAACCAATGAAGCTCTGAGATTTTTCTCCAAGATCGACACACGATCTCCGCTCCGAGATCGACACAATCTCCAATGCTCAACTTAGCAATTGGTTTGCACCATATGGTTGCCTACTAGCTTGCCCGAGGTATCAAGCTTCATGTAGTTCATCCAAATGAGCTCCACCGAGCTTAAGCAATTGAAAGGACATAGAAAAAGTTTTTGCAATGACCAAACTTGGCTTCAGGAACCACCTTTGCATGTCTGCAGGATTATCTTTAGTGTGAATCTTCTTCACTCTATTTAAGAACATCCGCACAAAGTGGTACTTGGCATCAACATGCTTCATCCTCACATGATAGGCTTGATTCTTTGCTAGGTAGATAATAATCATGCTATCACAATGGACCTTCAAGAAGTTCTATTCAATCTCTAAGTCATCCATCAAGCCCTGAAGCCAAATCGCTTCTCCATAGCCTCTGTCAGAGCCATGTCCCCTGCTTTTGTCATCGACAAAGCCACTGTAGACTGTAGAGTGTAGAGTACAACACCAACTCATTGGTGCCGTGTCAAGGTAAAGGCATATCCTGTAGTAGACAGGTGCTTATCAAGATCCCCTGCATACTCTGAGTCCACACAACCAGTGCACTCTTGCTTACCTTTAACATCCTTCCCAAAAACTAACCCACCATCTATGGTACCTTTGATATATCACAAAATCTATCTCACAGCCTCCTAATGACCCCTATCTGGATCACGCATGTATCTTGCTGCCATGCTTACGATCTATGCCAAATCTGGCCTCGTGCACACTATAAAATACATAAGACTACCCACTGTACTGGCGTATAGAATGTGAGACATATACTCACGATCATCTGTAGTCTTCAGAGATATTCTAGCTGAAAGCTTAAAGTGAGAGGCCAATAGACTACTCATCACCAATCGAGAACTTCTGAAGCACCTTCTGCAAGTAAGTTTTTTGAGTCAGACTCACCTATATCATAATATAAATAATTGATACTTATGTTATAAATGCGACTTTGGTCGCATCTTATATTATCGATGTAGTAGGTTTATTTACAAATTGCGACTTTGGTCGCAGTCTCTGTTTGATTTTTCAGAATGGAAAATAGCTAGTATGATAACAGTTTATAACACTTGAATAAAATTGTAGATAAATTCTATTAAATTGTCAACCAGAATTGCTTTATAAATAGGATATTGAAGAAAATTCAAAATGTTTTATTCCGTATATGTTAAATAAAAAATAATGAACGAATGTTAAACAAAAATTGTATTCTTAAACATTTATAATACAAAAAATATTAAAAATGTCAATTTTCAAACGTCAATCTTCAAATGTAAATCTTCTAATTTTATCTGTTACTTCATCCCAACTTTTTTCTTTATCTGCAAGTAACATGTATGCAAGTTTTCCTCTCAGCTTCTTTACAGCGGTATCCGTTACATCATTAACTATTAACAGACCTTCAAATGCTATACTTTCAATATATTGCAAACATATAAAGCGCAATCAACACTCAAAATGTACGAAAAAATGATATATGAGATTAAATTTCCCTATAAATCAGTAAGAAATATATTTATATAAATCTTATAAATAATATATACCTGTTTGCCTGTTGGAGACATTTTGCATACTTTATATATATTTTCTTCAATCTTTTATTGAAATCTCGTTCAAAAATCTATAACAATCTATCTTTCTGCATTTTCAAGAGGAATAAATAACATTCAATTTTAATGCCATTTAATTCAAAGAATAAGTAATTGCAAGATGAAGTTTAACTGACCATTGTTCTACCATTTGTTTGGTACAACTTTAATATATAGCTTAATTAATCTACTGGAACCAAATAATTTAAAAAAAGCCAATCCTATGTGCAGCAATCCAAATAACAGGGTCCAGTGGAATCCAGCTTCATCGGTACTGTGTTTATGACTGATCTGGAAGAACATGAAATGTGTATTACTAGTCCTATTTTTCAGTAAGTTCTTGATGAAATATTCTTCCAGATATCTGCCTTTAAATATAACACCGTGCTGTCAAAACAAGATAATTCAAACATAGAAAGATTATTAATACAATGAATTATTAATATCTGAATTTACATAAAAATAAAAACTGCGACCAAGATCGCATTCAGCTTTTTCAATAAGAATAATTTGACTATGACCTAGGTCGCAATCAACTTATTCTAACTGAATAATAATAACAGCAAGCAAGGTCGTAGCTAACTTATTCAAGAAGAATAAGTTCACTGTGATTATGACCGCTGTCAACTTATTCTACCTGAATAATATTAACTACGACCAAGGTCGCACTCATCTTATCCTTCTTTATAAGTTCACTGTGATCTAGTTCGCATTTAACATATTCGATCTTAAGAATAATAACTGCGAGCAAAGTCACAGTCTCATGAAAGTAACCATTAAAAGCATAAAGTTCTACAATATATAATATCACGTATTGAAATTAAATATAAAGGAGAGAAGATATGTTTACCCAAGCTTCACTGCGAAAGAATATACTCTTTAATCCACCTCTTTTCTCTAGATGATTAATGTAGAAGTGAGTGATATTAGCATTTAGATCTTTACTGAACATTAGATCTTTTATGTCATTTTTGACAATTATTATTCCATAATCAGGATCCTGATTGCTATAGCACTACCAAAAAAATTAAAGTTAATTCTTGAATTGTCATAATAATAATAACTGATATGGGACGTAAATTGAAATAAAAAAATGAACTTACTCAGAGGTGGATTTGTCCAAATTTTTTTTGATGAGGGCTTGTTTTTGTGGATGCAGATTCTTGTATATAATACATTCATTCAAATCTCTGGTTTTCGATTGAGTTTACCCTTCTCTGCCGTGTCAAAATCAGGGGTAGAAATCTGTGCCGCAGCCTGTGGAATAGTCTCTTTAATTGTTTTCTTCTTTTGTTTTGGATAAACGAAAGCGGAGCCATCGTGATCTCTTTCAGTACGCTTGCATTTTTGCCTCCTCTTTCTATTGATCATTTAGAGACATCCACAGCTTTTTCTTTAAATGCTTCCTTTAAAATAGGAGTATGTTCTTAAATTTTTCCCTTAGAAGCTTTGTCTTTTTGGATATCAAGCATTTGTTGAGTTAAATTTAAAGTAGAAGTTGAAAAATCTGCACCTGCAATACTTACTTCAACTTTTCCATGCTTGATATCCTCCTCCTCCTTTTTCCTCTTCTCCTCAACTTCTTTCTTCCTCTTCTTCTCTTTCTCCTCTTCCTCTTCTTCTCCTCCTTCTCCTGAACTTCTTTCTTTCTCTTCTCCTCCTCCTCCTCCTCCTCTTCTTCCTTTCTCTTCTTCTCCTTCTCCTCCTGCTCATTCCTCTTTTCTCCTCTTCTCCCATTTCCTTCTTCTTCTCTTTCACCTCCTGTTCTATCCCCCTTTTCTCCTCCTCTTCTCCTTCTCTTGTTCCTCCTCCTTTCAACAGTGGTTGTTCTAACAGCTCTTCTTCTTCCTCTTCACCTTTATTTACTATTGTTATTTTCTTTATTTTCTTTTTCTCTTTTCTCTCTTCTCTTTTCTCTTTTTTCTTTTGTTCTTTATTTCAGGGTTTTTAGCTTTTCATCCTCCAATTTTTCAAATTTTCTTTCGAGCTCATAAACATATGTCCTCAGATATATGTTTTCATTCTTTAAAATTTCTAGTTCATCAGCTCGTTCGTCACGCGGTTCTGACAAATAACCTGTAACAGTTGGTTTTGGTTCCTTCATGGTCTCCTCAACTATTTTGACATGTTCTCATTTTGTTTCCGTCGGGATGTCAGCTTCAATATTTACATCTTCTTTCTCCACTTCTTCTTCTTCAACAGCAAGGCTAATCATAATTTTTTCATTATTCGAAATGTTGGCTCGATTTAAAATCTGAAAATCATGTATAATAAAAATTAATATAAAAGTAACCATTAGTACTGCGACCTAAGTCGCAACAAAATAGAAAATGTAAAAAGTATTATTCCCAGCAAAATTGCGACCATGGTCACAGTTTTAAGTTATAACTATAAGAAAATATTTAAGTACTACGACCACAATCACAGTATGAAATTTCATCCTAAATTTGTCCCTACTCAGGTACTACGACCTCAGTCGCATTCAACTTAAAATGTAATAAAATGATTGCGACTTTGGTTACAGTCCTAGTAAAATGCTTTCTTTCGCTGACTATTAAAAACTAAGCTTATTTTTTTCAATTTCGGCGAGATCAAGTTCAATCAGGGTTCTGCTAATATTGTGGAGGTCTCATCTTACTGCCCGTGGGGTTTTATCCTCCATTCCATTTCTTGGCTCAAAATAGCAGTCCTTTCACATAGCTAATACTGCAACATATTTTAGTATATTAGTTTATATGAACAGTGTCAATATATAAGTAATTTTTATAATTTTTACCAACTATATAATTCATACTTACAATAATTTGCACAGAGCATCATTGCAGTTCAAATGTGATGCGTCTAAAGATGTCCATTGACTCAATCAGGAATTGCCAAATAGGTTTAGCCGAGCATATGGTCTTCATCAGCTGAATATTAACAATTTGATCCACTATATACTATGACACCGTGCATTTGCTGCCAGAAAGAAGAGAGTGGCTGACATATACAAGATGATCAGTGTTATGAAGTCTTGAATTGTAAGCCTTTGTCTGTTTATTATAATTTCATTTAAAGTCCCTTGCTGTTCAAGCTGCTCATCCTCTGTCACATCTAATTCAGTCCACTTTCTTTTCTTCACCAGAAGATCATCCAAATCTTCTTTAATGGATACTTTCATGATCTTCTTAATATTTGGGAAATAGTATTTTATCACCCCTGTCCTTCAGTGTACAGGCCTTATTCATAATGAAATTTGTCCCATTGATAGGTAGACCAAACGTTAGGACAGCATCCTCTATTGTAACTCAATTTGTTTGCCCCAATAAAAAAGAACCTTGACTCCCTATAAACTGGTCTACAATTTTCAGTATACTTATGTTTGATTTCATGCCTTTGTCAGCACCAAACTCCTCATTATAAATGGCCATGAAAATTTCACCAAACAAGGTCTCCTTCATTGTATTTGACAAAATATGCATGAATGTGCTTTTTAAATTTTCTGATTAATTTGTACATAGGCTTTAAGCTTGATCTCATAGGACGAACCTTCAGTTCTTGCTCACCTATAGATGCAAAAATATTAACAATATAAGTACAAAATAAAAAAATTCTCGGTCGCAGTACTTTAAAATAAATTTAGAAAAGAAAAATGACTATGATTTTGGTCGCAATAGTAGATAATAATTTATAGTACACTGCGACCAATGTCGCACTGTTAAATAACACTACGACAGATGTCACTTTTTTCTAATTAACCAATTAATTAACTAATGAGGACCTTGGTCAATAGTTCAGAGTACTACGACCCTTGTTTCATCATAATGCGATCAGGATCGCAGTATCCTATTAAACTAATTTAGTATAATAGACTGTGCCCCTGGCCCCAAAAAAGAGAGAAGGAATGGCAACACTGCGACATCGGTCGCAGTGTTTTTTAAAAAAAAAATCTTAAAAACAAAATGGCTGCCAATAAAATTTTTAAAAAAATATTTTATTCACAGACTGTGACTAAGGTCACAGTAAGCTATTAAGCTAATATGAAGAACTACGACCCAAGTTAACCAAGTGGAATGAAAAAATACTGTGACCTTGTGACCTTGGTCGCAATAAATTAAAGAATTTTAAAAAAAATCAACTCCAATAAGATCGTTGATTCCTATTTTCTTTTCAGGTTAAACTGTGACATCAATTAATGTTTCAGGGTAAAAAATTAAAAATATTATTTTAAATCGCATAGATAGATTAATTTTGATTCTTACTTCTTTAAAATAAAAAAACGTGACCTTTTACTCTTAGTTGCAACCATGGTTGCAAGCTTTTAAAATAAAAAATTTAAATAATTATTTTTTAAAAACAAAGATTCTTGAAAATTTTAAGAAAAATCAAAATTTTCTCGGAAAAAGTTTGTATTATTTTCTTCTTTGGAATTAAAATTCAAAACTGAATAAAAAACATTAGTGCAAAATGTCACTTTTGAATTGAAGTTAAATTAAAAGAGGGAATTTTGTTTCAAAAACAAAAAAATTGAAAATCACAACCGAAAATATCAAAATATTAAGGGCTACAGAACCCATTAAAATTAGGTTTTCTAGGTTTCCCCTTTACCTTTTTCCGCAGATGATTTTTTAGGCGCCATCTTGAACAAATCTTTGTTTTAGAATAAATTTTTGAATGCAATTTTTCAGAAAGTTTAGGAATCAATAACACCAAATTTTTTTGGATTGATGAACTAAAAAATTTAGATCTGTAATGTTTTTTTTAGAAGGAATGATTTTACAGACAATAAAAAATGGTAAGGGAGGGTATTTTAGTAAAAGAAGTATTTTAGCAAAAGAAATTGTTGAAGATACTGATGGCTTTTTCGAGTGGGATTTTTTGTTTTTTGTTCACCAAAATTTTTGACAAATGTGTGGATATTATGTTGCCATGTCCCGTCGATTGAGAAACTCTCTAAGCTGGCGGCTGAGGTACAAAAACCCTACATATGTGTGTGTGTGTGTGTGTGTGTGTGTGTGTGTGTGTGTGTGTGTGTGTGTGTATGTTGTGTGTGTGTATATATATATATATATATATATATATATATATATATATATATATATATATATATATATATATATATATATATATATATATATATATATATGTATGTATGTATATGTATATATGCATATATGTATATATATGTGTGTATATATATTTAGGGTAGAATTATAGTACACATAGGTGTAACTAAGTTAAATTACACACATCATTTTAACCAAAACATTTTTTGCTTGGTGAGATACAAACAAAAACTTAATGTGAGTGGCCCCCACAAGGTGTTTAAAAAATATTTTTTTTATGGTGGAAAAAGGTGTGTATAAGTTAACTTAGTATAGTGGTTACTTTCTAACCTGCCTGAGATTATGACACATGTCTATTTGGCTCCAAGGGATGTGCGATGATTGTAAAATCAAAGAGTTAAGAGAATTACCGTGTAGCTTCAGGCTAACGAGTCGTGTCCACGAGGAGGAATGCGATGAAAGCTTTTCGGTATTTTGTTTAGAAAGCTAAGAATGGTGCTAGTTTTATAGTTGAAAAGAGAATGGAGGAAGAGAGATGATTAAAAGAAAATTTGCAAATTTGGAGAACGCTTTGGAAAAGGTGATTTAAAAAGCTTTGAAAAAGTGATTTGTTATTTTTTAATATAAGAAGGAGAAGATCTGGGCTCACTAATTTTATTTACTTAACTACTTATATCAAGAACATTTTTAGTGCATCATTTTTATCATAGGCAAAAAGCTTAATTTCTTTTAGTGTTCAAGTAAAACAAATAAGATGATTTTGGATCAAATCTTGAGGTCTTTCTTAATACAACATTAAAAATAGAGTGTTAAACCATCAAGCGCAAAGAAACAAGTATGGAATAAAAACGATTTAACAATAATTGTGCTTTGAAAATTTAAGTTTTAAAAGAAGAGCATCATCATGAGCTTTCAAGAATAAAATTTAACTTTAGGCTTTATGATTTAAGAGAGTTCTTCCATAAAATTCAATCGAGAGAGAGGAGGTAGAAAACATCAATTAGTGAGCCTAGAAAATGATTTAGTTACTCATTATGAAATGAAAACAAACAAGAGATTGACAATTAAACACAAACATACCAAATTCAAGTTGAGTTAGAATGGCAAGTAGAAGCTCCTTTGATTGTCACTTCAAAAATGAATTACACATTCAATTCCACTCTTCTCTCTTTTCTGATCTAAACTAAAAAAAGAATAAAGAGGAGATACAACTTCTCTAAGCTATCTAACAATGTTCCTAAATCCTAAAAATGAACAATAAATTTAATCCTAGTCCTTGCTAATTTTACAGTACAAAATCCTACCTTTTATAGGCAAAAACCCAGAAGGAAAGGAGTGAGAAGATAAGGGGAGCAAACGCTCCCCTTATCTCCACCAACAAGCCGCGGATCCGCGGATTGGACCGTGGATCCGCGGTTTGCACCCCTTATCTCCACCAACAAGCCGCGGATCCGCGGATTGGACCGTGGATCTGCGGCCAGGATGTGGCGAATTGGCCACATCCAGGTGGAGTGACAGTTGGCGTAGGATTTGGGCTCCCTTTTGTCTTGCTGGATTCACTGTTGCAGCTCCCAGATTTGACGAAACGATCTTTGATTTGTTGGCTTCAACCGCTTGGTTTGGGAAGATTCATTTCAACCAGTTTTTAACCTCTCTGATTTGCCAAGATCTGTCCTGATTTCCTGATTTCGAATTTATTCTGAATTAAGTAGGCTTTTGGGCTCGTTTCTCTGGCCTATCCTTTTAGCAATTGGCCTGCATTTTATAAAGAAAAATAAGACTTATTAATATAATTTGTTTAGATAATAAGTATGGTAATATGACAATATGTATGCAATATATGTGACCGATCACACTTCCACACTTATCTTTTGCTCGCCCTCTAGGACAACATCAAAACTAATTCTAATCAATTATTAGACCAATTTCGCAGGTCACTCGATTGCACTGAGCATGTGCAACAAGCCGTTAAATCTCTAGGTTACCCCTAGAGGACGAGTTTTGTCTCGTGAGGGTTTTCAGTGGATTGCACCCACAAAATCCATAAAGAAAGAGAAAAAAATGTTAGTATTTTCGAAAAGCATTTTGAAAGGAGAAAATATTTGAAGTATATTTGTAAAAGTTTAAGTAATTTATAAGTTACAAGAATAACAAACTTTTCATTCCTAAACTTAGTCTCTATTCAAAAACATGTCATCAATCAAAGTAAGGAGTCAAATTGTATTTCTCATCTAGTCTATTACTTTATCCTGAGTCATATGCACCATCATGACTGTGAAGTTTGACTAAGGGTTCTTTAACATTAACTCCTATGCCTTATTTATATTTATTTTTGGTGGTATTTATTCCGTAATTCCATTAGGCTTTCTAATCTGCCCTTGTAACGAGCCTTTAGTCGGTGACACCTAAACCGGACAGTTTTAGGGCACCAGGTGAGAAAACACCCATAAGGACTTAAACACTCAAGCAGATAAGGCCACGAAACGAAGTTTTTATTTATAAAATGTACCCCTTTTAGGCGTGAATACTTATGCTTCATGAGGCACAAATACCCAGCTTAATCAGAGGATTTATATATATATATATATTTTAAACTTATCTAATTATGTTTTGCATAAATACCAAGGCTTGCTTAGGCTAAAGCACCTAGCTAATCAATAAGTAGACTTGTTTATTTTTTATTTTTTTATACATATATAAATTTTTTTCTTTTTTTTTTATAAGGCATAAGAGTCTTTGTTTTGGAACCCTAAGTGTGTAAGTGTATATAGTGTGCATATTTCATTAAGGTAAGGATCAAGACTAAATTACTTTCACAATTTTCTTCCTAACCCTAAAAATCAAACAAGTCATCTTATTTTGACTAAGTATAAGAAATTATAATTATGATTTTCCTATTCCTTAAAATTGACTTAATTTCTTACAAAAAAATAATCAAAATATTGTTCTTACCTTTCAAAAAGTTTATATATATATTATATATATATATATATATATATATATATATATATATATATATTCTTTGTTTTTTATAGTTATATTAGTCATGTTAGAACCCTCCCCCACACTTATCTCATGCATTGTCCCCAATGTATGAAAGAAATGTATAGATGCATGAAATGAAATGTAAAAGAGGTACAAATATTATACAAAAATATGTACAATATTAAGTTTCTCACCTAGATCTTTTTCGGTCTCATCCCTCTAACTCTCTTCCCATCATTCCAATGGGTCCTCTTTAAAGGGCAAAGTGGGGAGGCCAATTTTTTTGTCATTTTAGCTCTCTCCCTCCCTAGTCTCACCTTCTTTAGGTGTTTCTTCCTTATATTACTACATTCATTATTCAAAAATTGATCTCAACCACACTTCTCAGTTGGAACTTCTTCATTATGAATGCCCAAGAATTCTAACTCAGTTCCATATATCTTCTCAAAGCTTAGGTCAACACTTTCCCCTAGAGATGTGTAATTAATCAAAATATCCCTAGTTGGTTCATCCAAAGACATGAGTTCTTCTTCGAAGAGGTTTTCAAAGAGTATATCAATCGGAGGTTCTTGAATTATATTCTCATGCGATATATTATTGGTTGGCTCAGCGAAAGTGAAGATATTCAAATCAAAATTTTCTTTTTTAAAGGGTAATCTAAAATTAGGATCTCTGACATGTGCCTTCTCATTAAGATAATCGCATTCATTCTTAAATAATTCATTAAGAAACAATGACTCATTCTCTATTCCTTCACTTTCTTCATCACAATTGTTTTCAACAAAGTTTACCTCAAATGTTTGGTCTCTTATCTTACGAGGTTGTTTTTCTAGGTTGAAGACATTGACTTCTCTAGTCATGTCCCCAAAAGTTAATCTCATAGACCTATTCATACAATTGATAATAGCATTAGCAATAGCAAGGAATGGGAGCCCTAGAATAATAGGAGTTTGAGCCCTAGGATTGGACACATGTTATGTCTCAAGAACTATGAAATCAGCTGGGTAGATAAACTCCCCGATCCAGATAAGGACATCATTAATTTTCCCCTTTGGAACTTTCACAGAACGGTCAGCCAGTTAGATAGTACTCGAGTTGGACTAATATTGCCCAACACGAGTTGTTGGTAAGCTGAGAATGGAAGCAGGTTGATACTTGCTCCCAAATCAAGAAGTGCATGACTAATCTCGGCTTATCCTATAGTATAGGCAATGGTGGGACAACCCGAATCCTTGTACCTGATAGGGATCGGACCCGATAGTAGCTCACTAATGTTAGTGGCTAAGAAGACTTTTTTGGGTATATTAGTCTTTCTCTTCTTGGAGACATGTCCTTAAGAAATTTTGCATAGGATGGAACTTGCTGGATGGCATCAAGGAGTAAAACATTTATCTTAACTTGATTAAATATCTCAATTATCTTATCCATATATGGATTTTACTTGTTGTTCTTTACCCTATTAGGAAATATTACTATAGGCTTATACACCTGACTGGTTGACTTATCTGTTTCAGATTCGTCAGATTTGGAAGGATTGGGACTAGATGAGTTGGATGCTGGAGTGTGATTGTGCTGACTGAGATTGGGTAGTGTTGACACTTGGTTATCAACTTTCTTTCCTGCCCAATGTATGAATAGCATTACATTGATTCAATGATTGATCTCAACCAAATGAGTGTGTTGTGAATTCCTAGGATTCATAATTGGTTGACTGGGCAAGGTACCCTTTTGCCTCTCATGTTGTGGATTGGCTAAGTGGCTCATTTGACCCTCTAACCTCTGTATTGTTTGCATGAGGGAATCTTAATTCTTTATGTACCTTTCTATATTTCTCCCAAAGTCAGTCATGCTCCTTTCAAGCTGAGGATTCTGAAAGGAGGGTTGTGGAGCTTGCTTGGAAAAATTTTGTTGATAATGTGAAAAATTGTTGGGAGAATTTTGAGGGTGATTTTGAAAGTTGGGTTTATGATTGGAAGAATTATTGGAATTATGGAAGTGGCTTGCATGATTTGACCGTGAGTGGTCATTATTTTGTTGGCTCCATGAGAAATTTGGGTGATTTCTCTAGCCAGCATTGTACGTTGGAGCGTAAAGATCATTGTTCGGCCTTGAAAAGGCAGCATTCATCGGCTCAGAAAAGTATTATTGAGCTTGAAATACAGGACACTCCTCAAATACATGATTCATGGCCTGACAGTAAGTACAACCCGGAGTTAAAAATTGGTTTGGGCTGACTTGATTGACTAGACTGGGTTCCTTAGTTTCTAAAGCTTCCAGTCTTTTCGCTAGGTTAGCTAACTTTGCCTCGTTAGTTATGGATGATTCAATTGTATGGAGACCTCCTTTTGAAGAGATGGAGTCTGAATTCCTAGAGCTTTCACTAGTTGGTTCCCATTGGATGGTATTTTCAGCTAGATTCTCATATAAATCCTATCCTTAATTCTCATCCTTCTGCAAGAATCCCCCTTGGCACATGCTTCTAAAAGGGTCTTAATTGAGTAGTCTAAACCGTCATAAAGAATTTGGCATTGTCGCCATTTCTCTATTCCATGTGAGGACATTGGACAAGGAGGTTTTTGAAGCGTTCAAAGTACCTCCAAAATGGTTCACTAGGTTCTTGCTTAAACTGCATGATATTTTTCCTAACGAGAGCGGTCTTATGATTTGAATAGAATTTCTTCAAGAAGACCTTGATAAAACCATCCCAGGATGTGATAGAGCTGGCCGCTAAGCTGTATAGCCATTTCTTGGCTAAGTCCTTAAGAGCGAAAGGGACAAATCTCAATCTAATAGCATCGTTTGCAAGGTATGAGATTTTCATCATTAAGCATACTTCTTCAAATTCTCTTATGAAGAAATAAGCATCTTCAAATTCTCTTAGAGAGTGTGTTGAAAAACTGTGGCTTAAGCTCAAAGTTGTGTTCACCAACCAATGAAAGTTGGATGCAGGATGGAAGTGAGGTTCTAATGGGATAGAACCTATCCTGCAAAGATGTCGGTTAAGACATAACCGAATCTAGTCTTGGTTCAAACTTGGGTGGTGATGTGTTTCTAGTTAACCTAGATGAATTAGGGTCTCTTGACTACACTTGCATACACAAATATAATCACAAACGAGTTTACCAATAGTCAACAAAAGTAAATAACCAAGCCTAGTCTAAGTTAACCCTTGACCTAGATAACTCCTAACTGGTTGATTGTCCATAGGAGGTATAATGCAGACTTTGACCACAAGCTAATAGCCAGGTCAGGGCAAGATTGGTGGGAGGTATCCGCGCAAAAGCGACCGGCCTAATTAAGCCAAACCACCAGCCTTCGGGTTTCGCCCCTCAATCCCTTTCCTAGACACTAATTTGGTATGAGTCAAATTCTAACACCTTCCCCCTTAGGATAATCTCCTAGTGAGTTCGAGATGTCCTTAAGGCCAACGTCTATCAGATTTTACTTAGGTTTAGGTTGTGCGTGCTTGGAGATGGTTTGTGGGCTAAGGAAGGATAATGACTTCCCCACCTTATCTTGAATTAGGTTTTGCCCTTAGAATTTATTGTGCAAAGTGTGCAAGATATAGAAAAGTAACATTCAAAAAGCAAATATCACCCAAGAATGTTTTCTAAACTATATGCTATACATACGTACCTTGTCTCCAGCTATCTTCAACAGTAATTGTAAAATAAACGTAATTAGACAAATGCCTAGAATGCAAGTCTAAACGTTTTTTAAGCAATTAACAATCACTCAAATTACTATTGGATAAAATAGGGATTGTGAATAGCAGATATAGCAAGAATAATAACACACAAAAACTTTATTTTTGCAAGCAATATGTCCTGCAAGAAAGAGTTTTAGTAGTCCAACAAAAATTTTAAACTTGCGCTGCAATTTCTCGAAATTCTGTTTCCTACTTTTGAGAGTATGGGCACAGAATAACAAGTCTTCTCGTGCAAAGCTTAAATGCTAGATTTGAATCCTGATGTCCCTAAAACAAGACACCAAACTTGTTAAAAAATAATAACACCGTTCCCTCCCAGCAACGGCACCAAAAATTGATTGTAAAATCAAAGAGTTAAGAGAATTACCGTGTAGCTTCAGGCTAACGGGATATCCACGAGGAGGAATGTGATGAAAGCTTTTTGGTATTTTATTTAGAAAGCTAAGAATGGTGCTAGTTTTTAGTTGAAAAGAGAATGGAGAGAAGAGAGATGATTAAAAGAAAATTTGCAAATTTGGAGAACGCTTTGGAAAAGTGATTTAAAAAGCTTTGAAAAAGTGATTTGTTGTTTTTTAATATAAGAAGGAGAAGATCTGGGCTCACTAATTTTATTTACTTAACTACTTATCTCAAGAACATTTTTATTGCATCACTTTTATCATAGGCAAAAAGCTTAATTTCTTTTAGTGTTTAAGTAAAACAAATGAGATGATTTTGGATCAAATCTTGAGGTCTTTCTTAACACAACATTAAAAATAGAATGTTAAACCATCAAGCGCGAAGAAGCAAGTGTGGAATAAAATGATTTAACAATAGTTGTGCTTTGAAAATCTAAGTTTAAAAGAAGAGCATCATCATGAGCTTTCAAGAATAAAATTTAACTTTAGGATTTATGATTCAAGAGAGTTCTTTCATAAAATTCAATCGAGAGAGAGGAGGTAGAAAACATCAATTAGTGAGCCCAGAAAATGATTTAGTTACTTATTATGAATGAAAACAAACAAGAGATTGACAATTAAATACAAACATACCGAATTCAAGTTGAGTTGGAATGGCAAGTAGAAGCTCCTTTGATTGTCACTTCAAAGACGAACTACGCACTCAATTCTACTCCTCTCCTTTCTGGTCTAAACTAAAAAAAGAATAAAGAGGAGATACAACTTCTCTAAGCTATCTAATAATGTTCCTAAACCCTAAAAATTAACAATAAATTTAATCCTAGTCCTCGCTAATTTTTCAGTACAAAATCCTGCCTTTTATAGACAAAAACCCAGAAGGAAAGAAGTGAGGAGATAAGGGGTTTGCTCCCCTTATCTCCGCCAACAAGCCACGGATCCGCAGCTTGGGCCGCGGATCCGCGGCCAGGATGTGGCCAGTTGGCCACATCCAGGTGGAGCGACGGTTGGCATGGATTTAGGCTCCCTTTTGTCTTGCTAGATTCACTGTTGCAGCTCCCAGATTTGACGAAACGATCTTTGATTTGTTGGCTTCAACCCCTTGATTTGAGAAGATTCATTTCAACCGGTTTTCAACCTCTCTGATTTGCCAAGATCTGCCCTGATTCCCTGATTTCGAATTTATTCTGAATTAAATGGGCTTTTAGGCTCGTTTCTCTGGCCTATCCTTTTAACAATCGGCCTGCATTTTATAAAGAAAATAGGACTTATTAATATGATTTATTTAGATAATAAGCATGGTAATTTGACAATATGTATGCAATATATGTGACAGATCATGCGACGCGTGACCACCTCCAAAACACCTAATTCAGAGTCTTTGTTCAGTTTGAACTCCAAGCGGGTCAGGTAATTAGAAGAAGAGGTAAATCCAGATAGAGTTGGACTATCCTCTATCTCATTCAAATCAAGATGCTCAACTCAACCGCCATCGAGATAAGGATTTTAAGTATTCAAACAGAGCAGGACTCACTAGCCTTATATGTTTGACATAACTTGTATAAATAAGAGATCCCTCCCAATGAGGAAGATCATCACAATCGTAATTGATTAATCTACAGTTCTACATTATTATATCATACTTCCCTGCTGATTTATGAATAAAATGTCAGTCTAAACCGTGTTTTGGTCTCTGTTGCAGATAATCAAAACAAGGAGGGCAAAAGGGTAATAAGAGCTTAATAAAACCCATTTTCGGGTAATTAAATCCGCATTTCTTGGAGGTCAAGTAAGGAAACTTCTAGAAAATGCATTGAACCTAGACCTTTGCATACGTCAGACGAAGATCTGGATGAATATACCTGAAACCAAGTATACCAAGAAGGTCCTAGAAGCGACGGGAATCTCTGGCCAAAAACTAGGGACCTAAGTCCCTGGTTTGGCCACGAAAATGTGACTATGGTCGCGTTTCTGCGGCCATATGGTGGGGCCATGCGCCGATCTTCGACGCGTGGCCTCGTCTCGTCTTCTAGAAACCCCTTTCGCCTATATATACCCCTGTAGAGGCCCGGAACGGGAGCAGATTTGGATTTAGGCTAGGTTTTTTATCTTTTAGTGTAGGGTAGTGTAGGTGCTCTTCTTCTTTTATTTTGTATTTGCATTTCTTTTTAGATCACGTATTAGGGCAGAGAGATTCAGAGAGAGAAAGAGAGAGATTGATGTAATAGATGGTGACAATCTATGTAAAGGTGTATCCTTTCTACTCCATTATAATCTTCTCTATCTTTTACATGATGCTTAGCTAATCTTTTCTTCTCATGATAATCTAACTACTAACAACTAACCATCTAACAACTTACTTGATAATCCATATGAATCTAATAGCCTCTACAAGGCCTTGCTCTTGCAAGAGCCATTGATGGCTCATGATGATGGATTCTAACATTCTAACATTTCTACCACCTAACCTACTAACTTACTAACTTGTAATGTCTTCTTTATTTCATGCTCACCTCTAACCGTTTTGATGATTTAATAGCAGCTTGCAACTTGTTATGTGATATGGATGTATTGTTTGAATATAGAAGAACAATCTTATAGGCCATATTCTGTATCGTCTCTTGAAGCCACGATTAGTGATGGCCAAGGATTCATGTGAGGCAACTATCACTAAGAGGTTAGCATGGTTAGTGGAGCAATTAGTAGTTAGTAGTCATGAGTTTTCTTTTACTTTGTTTGAAAAACCAACTCCAAAATTTTTATCATTTTTCTTTCGTTGTTTTCACCATCTTCTTTGTTCACCTTTGTTTTCATTTTCTTTATCACAAGCTTCATCTTCTTTTCTATTTTATTTTTCAAACCACTTCTCTTTTATTTTCACATTGCTTTCATCACCTTCTCCACCTATCACGTTCTGTTTTCTTTTCTTTTACTTTTTATCATTCTTTTAAACAAAGAAGACTTGTTAACAACCGACGTGAATAAAAACTGTTAATGCTTCTATCGCCTCCCGTCCCTGTGGATTCGACCCGCTGAGCCAATGCTATACCGAAAGTATCGAGGAAACATTAGTACACACATAATTTTATTGATTTCATAAAATACACATTTTAAAGTGCTCGTTTCGCTCTGAACAATTTTTTGGCGCCGTTGCGGGGATGGGAATGGTTTTAATTTCACGTTTTTATTAACATTTTCTTTTCTTTTTTGGTGTGCAGGTTAATTTTTGCAGAAACTTAACATTACAGAACTCTCCTTTTGCTTGCAATGTCTCTGCTGTAGAAAGCAGGGACCCTGCTTCCTAAATTGTGCCGCAAAAACCCACGAAAAGCCGCGCAAACGCGGCATTTGTGTGGCATTTGAACTTTATCTTTTGCAGAAAATTTGCAAGTTGCATATATTGTTGTATTCTTCTACTAATTATCTGCTTTAATTTTCTGAGACATTGCAATAAATTAAAGAACTAAAATACGGTATTTGGACGCTTTTAAAACGGTTTAGATATTTGTATTTAGGCACGTGTCAATTCAATTCCAATATACTATATTTTGTTCTGTTGTTGTGATTTGGACTGAGGCGTACATATGGCATTGCATATAGCATAGGACAAACATTTGGGTGATTTACTCGCTTTGTGTTATATTCTTGTCTATATTGCACACTTGCATGAATTAGATTTAAGGGCATAACCCAATACAAGATAAGGTGAGAATTTCATCACCCTTCCTTTACCCAAAAATCACCTCCCCACTCACACACCCAAGCCCTAATAAAAATTAATAAACATTGGCCCTTAGGGTCATCTCAGACTCATTAAGAGATTGACCGAGGGTGGAACTTGTTTTGAATCTTACTCTTGTGAAATCGGTGTCTAAAGTTGAGGATTAAGAGTTGCGCCTCGAAGATATCGTGGTTTGGCGTAACTAAGGCCCATTGCTTACGCACGGATACCTCCCACCGTATTTTACCCCTACCTGGCCGATTAGCTTATGGTCGGATTCATATAACAACCTCCCCCACATAATCGACCAATTAGGAGTTGTCTAGGTCTAGGTCAACCTTAGTATAGACTTGATTTTGATTTTATTTCTTTTTGTTTGTTGTTTGCTTTTTCTTTTTTGTTTGTGATTGTTTATAAAATGAAATTCAACAATAACAATTCTTTCAATCCTAATATGAATCCATATTTCACACCGACCCCATTTGTTTCGGATAATTCCAACCCGGTTTTTCACAATATGAACCAACCAAATACACCAGGTTGGACTTATCCGAATCAATATAACCCATACCCCCAATCTTATGACTATAATTTTAAAAAATAATTTCAACTCGTCACAAAGTCAATGGGGATTCACCTCCCTCGAGTCCAATTTTTCACTACCTTGTCCACAATTTTCACAATCTTCATTCCCCAATTTTGCTTCCTATACTTCTTTTCTTGGACAACCAATTGAAGAAAAATCTGACTTGGAAAAGAGTATAGATGCCAACCTGCAAGAGGCCGAATGAAAATTAAAGAACATGATGGCCTCTCCAACTCCACAATATTTTCAAGAGTCTTACTCAGTTCCACCTCCTCATAATGAACAACCATCTGCCCTGGAAACGAGTAAGGAACTCTTGCGTGAGTCCAAGGTTCAATCTCAAAAAATGTTGGACTCACAATCTTCACAATCTTTCCAAAACCAAGATTCCTACACTCCCTTTCTGGAACATCCACTTGAAGAAAAATCAAGTCTAGAAAAGAGTATAGAAATCTTGCAGGAGTCCGCGTTACAATTTCAAAAATCTTCTTCTCAGTCTATTGATAGGTTGAAAACACAATTAAGTCAATTGGTCAACATTTATAGGGATGAGAAAACTCTCTCTTATCAACATTTGACCAATCTAAATATCTCTAACTCTTTCAATTTGACCCATGACTCTTGTTGTTTTGGAAACCAAGACTCCTATACTACCTTTCTAGAGCATCCACTTGAAGACACATCACATCTAGAAAAAAGTATAGAAATCTTGTAGGAGTCCGCGCTACAATTTCAAAAATCTTCTACTCAGTCTATCAATAGGTTAGAAACACAATTGAGTCAATTGGCTAGCATTTATAGGAATGAGGAAACACTATCTTATCAACCTTTGACCAATTCAGCTATCCCTAACTCTATTAATCTGACTTAGGACTCTTGTTATTCTAGAAACCAAGATTCAATTTCAGCACACCCATCTGAACTTGACCAAACTTCAAATGTTGAAAATCCCATTGACATTTTGGCAAGTTATCCTTTTCCTGAAATTGAACTTGAGCATGAATATGATCCTGAACTTTAACTTGGTAATTCAATTTCACTGCCTGATTTCAAATGACTGAGGTATTTTTACCTGATTTCAGGTTTTTTCCCCGAGTCAACATTGGATCCTGTGCCAATTCATCGTGAAATTGAATCACCAATCTTTTATGATCAACAAATTAAACTTGATCAATTTCATACTTTTGAATGTCCCATTGACATATTGGCAAGTTCTCATTTTTATGAAATTGAACTCAATAAGGACTGCGACTTTGATCCTCAACTTTGTGATCCAGTTCAAATTTCTGAATCAATATTGACTCCTATTTCGCTACCCAATTTTATTAACATTTTAGAGTTAGTTTTGGTTCCCATACCTGTCATTCTTGAACTTGAATCACCAATCTCAGAGAGTCACATTCCGTTATGGGGAAATGAATGTGAACTAGAATTTTAACTTCTTGATTTGGACCCGATTCTTGAACCAATTTTGACTCCTGAGCCTTTACTTGACTTAAGTCAAATTCCTAAGTCGATATTAGTTCGTGTACTTCCTGAGACTAAATCAATCATTCCATCTTTTCATACTCCATTTGGGACAAAGATGTTGATAAAATTTACTCAGATATTATTTTGAAAATTTGAAAATTAGATGGGGTAAAATTCATAATAAAAATTATTCATATATACATCATTTTAGTGGGTTGTATTTTAGAGATCTCTGTTGGGTTCCTCCGAACTCCACGAAAATTAGATTGGGTAGCATTTCGTGGACCAATCAGATCACCACCGAACCACCACCTTGAGGTGATTTTTCCTTCCCTCTCTATTTGTTTCATGCATACATACATCACGATGCATTGAGGACAATGCATGAGATAAGTGTGGGGGAGGGTTTACTAACATAGAGTTTTTAAATTTTCTTTCTTTTTCACTTTTTTAGGATATTCTTAGAATTTTCCTTTGTATAGAATTTTTTTTCCTTTCTTTAAAAAACTTTTTGAAACAAGAGACAAAGTTTTGATCTATTTTTAAGAAAATTAAGATGATCTTAATTATGACATCTTAAACCTAGTTGAAATAATGGATCTTGTTTAAGATTATAGGCTAAGTAAGATAAATTAAAGAGATAATTTTATCTTGAATTTTTTACCTTAGATAGTATGCACTTCACACTTACACATTTTTGGGATGGAAACAAAGACCTAAAATGCCATAAAGCAAAATAAAAAGAAATATATATATATGGTATAAATAAACAAAAAATCACTTATTAAGCTGGATAACTATGCCTCAAAAAGCATGATTATTCATGCCTAATAGTGAACATAAGTAACAAATAATCCCTCTTAGTTTTGTGGCCTTGTTTACTCGAGTCCTTAAACCCGAGGGATGTTTTCTCATCTGGTGCCCTAAGAACCGTCCGGTCTGGGAGTCATCGGTTAAAAGCTCACTACCCGGATGAACTAGAAAGCCTAAGAAAACTAAGGGATGAAAGAAAAAAAGAAAAAAAAGAAAAAGAAAAAATATATATAAATAAATGGCTTGATGGTTAGAGTTGAAATCTCAAAAATTTTCACTATCACAAAGTGCAGATTATCTAGGTTTTATAAAGGATAATATATTCAATATAATTTTGAATTTTTTCCTTAATTGAAGACAAGATCTTGCATGTAGACAAAGTTTAAGGAAGAATAATTTTTGGTGGACTTATAACCATAGATCGCTTATATTTTTGCAAAAATATTTCATAAACTTGTCTCTCTTTCAAAATGTGCTTTCAAAGTACTAACATTTGTCTTCTTTCTTTATAGATTTTATGGGTGTAATCTGCTAAAAACCCTCCGGAGATAAAACTCCTCCCTTAGGTAAAACATAGAGGTTTAACGGCTTGTTGCACACGCTAAGTGCAATCGCATCACCTGCGAAAATGGTGTAATAACATTTGTAGTATAGCTTTTCTTTTCTTGTTTTGTTGGGGCGAGCTAAAAATAAGTGTGGGGGTGTGATCAGTCTACAGTTCTGCATTATTATATCGCATTCCCTGCTGATTTATGAATAAAATGTCGGTCTAAACGTGTTTTGGTCTCTCTTGCAGATAATCAAGACAAGGAGGGCAAAAGGGTAATAAAATCTTAATTAAACCCATTTTTGGGTAATTAAATTCGCATTTCTTAGAGGCCAAGCAAGGGGACTTCTAGAAGATGCATTAAACCTGCACCTTTGCGCACATCAGATGAAGATCCGGACGAATATACCCGAAACCAAGTATACTAAGAAGGTCCTAGAAGCGACGGGAATCTTTCGCCAAATACCAAGGACCTAAGTCCTTGGTTTGGCCGTGAAACGTGGTTATGGCTGTGTTTCCGCGGCCATATGGTGGGACCACACGTCGATCTTCGACGCCTGGCCTCGTCTCGTCTTCTAGAATCCCCTTTCGCTATATATACCCATGCAGAGGCCTAGAACAGGAGCAGATTTGGATTTAGGCTAGGTTTTCTATCTTTTAGTATAGGGTAGTGTAAGTGTTCAAGAAGGTCCTGGAAGCGACGGGAATCTTTCGCCAAATACCAAGGACCTAAGTCCTTGGTTTGGCTGTGGAAACGTGGTTATGGCTGTGTTTCCGCGGCCATATGGTGGGACCACACGTCGATCTTCGACGCCTGGCCTCGTCTCGTCTTCTAGAATCCCCTTTCGCTATATATACCCATGCAGAGGCCTAGAACAGGAGCAGATTTGGATTTAGGCTAGGTTTTCTATCTTTTAGTATAGGGTAGTGTAAGTGTTCTTCTTCTTTTATTTTGTATTTTCTTTTCTTCTTATATCATGTATTAGGGCACAGAGAGAAAGAGAGACATTAATGTAATAGATGGTGATAATCTATATAAAGGTGTCCCCTTTCTTCTCCATTGTAATCTTCTCTATCTTTTACATGATGCTTAGCTAATCTTTTTATCTCATGACAATTTAACTATTAACCACTAACCATCTAACCACTTAATTGATAATCCACATGAATCTAATAGTCTCTATAAGGCCTTGCTCTTGCAAGAGCCATTGATGGCTCATGATGATGGATTCTAACATTCTAACATTTCTAACACCTAACCTACTAACTTGCTAACTTGCAATGTCTTCTTTATTTCATGCTCACCTCTAACCGGTTTTGATGATTTAATAGTAGCTTGCAACTTGTTATGTGGTATGGATGTACTGTTTGAATGTAGAAGAACAATCTTATGGGCCATCTCTGTATCGTCTCTTGAAGCCAAGGATTAGTGATGGTCAAGGATCCATATGAGGCAACTATCACTAAGAGGTTAGCATGATTAGTGAAGTAATTAGTAGTTAGTAGTCATGAGTTTTCTTTTACTTTGTTTTAAAAATCAATTTCAAAATTTTTATCATTTTTTCTATCATTGTTTTCACTATCTTCTTTGTTCACCTTTGTTTTCATTTTCTTTACCACAAGCTTCATCTTCTTTTCTTTTTTGTTTTCCAAATCACTTTTTTTTATTTTCACATCGCTTTCATCGCCTTCTCCACCTATCATGTTCTACTTTCTTTTCTTTTACTTTTTTATCATTCTTTTAAATAAAGAAAACTTGTTAACAATCGACGTGAATAAAAACTATTAATGCTTCTATCGCCTCCCGTCCCTGTGGATTCGACCCATTAAGCTAATGCTATAACTGAAGTATCGAGGGAACATTAGCACACACATAATTTCATTGATTTTATAAAATACATATTTTAAAGTGCTCGTTCCGCTCCAAGCAGTAATCCAGAAATCCTAGCGCACCAGAGAAGCCTACCTGTAATCTCTATTGTTATTGTCAAATTCTCCTCTCTCTCTCTCTCTCTCTCGCTATGGTTTTCCCGTTTTGAGTTTTGATGTAAGTTTTGTGTATTTGTGCTTGCTGTGATTTCGATATAATTATCTCTCTTTGTTATTTTCGTGCATGGATTAATTCCTTAGAAATTTACCCATTGCATTTGGCGCTTTCGTTGAGAGCCTTGGAACATACCCTTGAAATCTCTTGCTATCCAACACCATACCACCCCATAAAAGATCCACGCTCAATAGTAATTACTTATTGGAGTGCCTCCTGACATGACATTGTACGCGCACGGAAAATGAATTCGGTGTAAAATTTCCTTGGATCAATTGAAAGATTACAACAAAACAGTTTTTCGACTACAAGGGAGGGAGGATGTTGAGTCTTGAATCCTCCCTTTGTTTAAGGCTGGGTTCTTCAAGTGGCGGTGGAGAGTGAATCTTGTTCTCCGTTGACCGGGTGAACGTTGAGATCTTTCGGGGCTCTTCTCTTTGGGTGGTTGATGGAGTAACACAGCTCTGTCGACCAAAACTCTCAAAGAGATTGTCGGCAAAGACTAACTTGAACACAGCAAGTTAGTTGAAGAGTTGGACTCTCTTTCTCTTTGTGCCTGCGCCTGTGTGTCCTCTTCCTCTCCTTTTCTCTTTTCTTTTCTCTCCTCAAAAAAAAAGATCCGACCCCTTCTCCATAGCAACAGGGCTATTTATAGAGGCTTCAGGGGCGTACGTGCCTCCTAAAAACACTCCACAATGAGGGGTTAACTTTCCCGCTATGTGGGCGGTGACTGGCCCCATAACCAGGGCAGTTACAACCGAGGCGCGCGTTTCGACCCTCGCGCCTTGATACTGGACGCAGCTGTCGAGCCTCGCGCCTTGATGCTGAGACGCGGCTGTCGAGCCTCGCGCCTTGATGCTGAGACGCGGCTGTCGAGCCTCGCGCCTTGATGCTGAGACGCGGGTTTGAACCCTCGCGCCTTGATGTTAAGACGCGGCCAAAATTAGCTTTGCGTCTAGAACTTAGAATTTTGCTTTTCAATGGCTTGTCTTTTAGTGATTTTTAGACAGCCTACAGAACCCCCTCCAAAGTTTTCGACATTCCGCAGTAAAGTGGGACGGATTTCGAAATACTTTGGACTCTAGTTGAGCTCACCCTTATGACTGGACTGTCAATGCTCCGGGTTTGATCTTATCTGGAGTATGGTCTTCGTGAGTGTACTGTGGAACTCTTTGAAGCCACCAAAGTTGATCGTGTTGAGTGTCTAGATGCACAGTCTAAACCTCCCCGATTGCTTTAAGTCTGTCATGGGTGCACTTTAAGACAGGAGTGGACGATCGTCTGCTTGTGCCAGTGTACTGTTGAACCGATTTGCAGAAGCAAGAACTGAACGCCAGTTCTTTTGGGACGCAGGGATAGTACTGCTTTTAAAGATGCGACTTTCATAGGGTGCATCTTTTGGAATGAAAACGCGACTGTTATTCCATAAGGCAGACGCGATTTTTGTCTGGGTTTGGAAGGATGCGAACTTCAGAGAGACGCATCTTTTTGGAGTGAAGACGCGACTTTCTGGACGCAACTATGGCCGTGCTGAAAGGATGCGTCCATTGAAGAGGCGCGACTGTTGGGTGCGAATCCGTGCCATGCCATGAGTGCACTGCCACGTGTCCTGTGGAACCGATGGGACACCTTCTTTTTTGCGTGCGAACTTCACGCTGCATTAAATGCACTGTCCACGCGTCAGGCGGTGATTCGACGTCGAGCCAAGCGCCGCGTATCTTTGCGAATCGCCGTGCCTATAAATGGCAACAGTCGTCGAGAGAGTCATCATTTAGTCTCTCCTTCGTCTACGAGCGCCTTTGTTAGGGTTTGAGAAAAGAGCTTCTTTGTTCTCTCTTCTTCCATCTAACATCAGATCTTTGATTCGCAATGGCGCCCAAGGCTAAGCAAACTGCTTCGTCTTCAAAGGCGATTGTCGCCGAGACTCAAAGGGGCGGTTCCTCCATGCAGGAAGCCCCTATCTCAGGTATAATGCCATTAGGCTTAATTTTTCGTCATTAAAAGGGTTCATAGAGTTCTTGTAACTCTAAAAATCCCTTTTTGAAGGAGACCCGCCAACGCGGGCTCGGGCCCGTGTTTGATTCTCAGACGGGGTCCTTGAGTTTGATAAACAAGGCGCGGGTTTGATGACCCTGCTGCTTTTACCTGCTCGAGTATGCATTTGTTTGTTGAACACACGGCCTCAATAAGCCTTGCGTTCCGACTCATCACTTAGAATGTTTCTAATTGTGAAAAGATTCGGACGCAGACTTGATTCTTGCATTTTGTGACATCAGACGCTGGTTTTCATGAATCCTGCGCCTGAGTCCAAGTACTTAGAGATTTTTCATAAGTCTTGAATTTTCAAAACGCTGACTCCATGCTGGCCTCACGGTCCTCAGGTCCAGACGCGAATTCTGACAATCTCTGCGTCTGAATTATAGACACTTAATTATTTTCGTTTAGATTTCTGATCAAGTGTCATTTTCATATGCAGTGCGATATTCCTCCAATCCACTCTTCAAGAAGTGCCACTTCGGGCATATAGGTGGTGTTGACCGCGATTTAACCTTCGTGCTACAAAGGACTGCTTTCGTGACTGCTGACAAGTCGAAGGAGCGAAGGGAGAGGCTCTCCAATGTTGACCCGGCGACCCTCCGGGAGCTCATGACTCACGAGGCATTCACAACGGATTCTCGCGTTCCGATGAAGAAACCTGCCTTCTTCTTCGGAGACAACATTAGCGAGGGTGGCTATACCTTGCATGACGGAGACTATAAATGGCTTCGTCAGATAGAGGGTAGAAGGTTCTTTCTTCCGAACATGGAGAGAATGTACCCACTATCTTATCTCCAGCATATGTCTGTCCCTCGGCCAATGATGTGGGAGATTACCCGACCTATCCCCGAAGTTTCTCTCGACACCCTGGGCTTCAGGAAGGTATATAATGCTGGTCATGAGAAGGAGGCTTTCGGCCTGTGTCCCGGGCTGCTCAGGTCTGAGCACCCAGTAGGAGAAACTCCTAAACTCGGCACCACCTTCCTTAACGTATTCATGAAAGCGGGGGGTGTTTTCCGATTGATTTCCGTCCTCTCGGGTGGATTCACTCCACTGAGAAGTACTGGTGGGGCAGGATGGTGAGCTTTGTTCTTGACGATCTTGGAGATCTATTGGAGCATGTAGAATTGTACCAAGCGGTCAGGGCCGTACAGTATGGCATTCCACCGAGTTCTCAAATTTCTTTGGGATCCTGGAGTGTTACAATCCTCTGACAGGGACATTCTTTACTCCGGTCGGAGAGATGGGTCTTGCCCTGCATGAGTTGCACGAAGTCTCGGGGTTGGCAATGGGGGATACTCCCTATGAGGAATACGTCCCAACCTCTGAGGAGCTTCACCTCTTGAAGAAAGAGTTTCCTCGGTGTACGAGACTTATTGGAGGTGTTATGTCACTTCCACATTTGCGGCCAGATAACCTCTTGGAGGACGAGGGGAGTTAAGCAGCTGTCTTGGGCAAGCTACTTTTTAATGGTGTCAATCAGAAGGACCAACCAGTGACCCGACTGGCTCCCAGCTCCGACGAAGAGATTGCCGACAGGATCAAAGCTTCTGTAGACTCCTACACCACAGAGTCGAACGAGGATACTTTCAAACCTGACACGATTTTCGAAAGTTTCCATCACCAAGCCCGGACCCCTATCTCCAATCAGGCACTGTTAGCGGGCTTCTTAATGTTGTGGTTGAAGCGCTGTGTGGTACCGACACTGCCACATGAAGTAATCGTTGCTGACGTGGTGTATCCGGCGGTGCTCTTGGCTTATGGTAAGTCCATAGCCCTCCTCCCGGCCATGGCGGCTGGTATTCAAAGTGGGTTGCGGGCCTTAGCTCAGAGTCTATGCAGGGTAGAGAAGGTTGTCGACTCTCAGGGTGAGCCGATTGTTAACTCAGAGGGGAGGCCGATGGTAAAGCGTCCCAACCCTCGGGTCGAGCTTCCCTACACGTACCTAATGGCTTGGTACGTTATGCATTGTCCCTCTCTGATGACGCCGGTGTCTTGGTGTGAGGGATTTATTCCTTTCGTACAGCGGTTGGGGAGTTCAAGCTGGTGTAATACTTATATGTACTACATTCGGAAGTGCATTCTAGCTGCTTCGAACTACCAACTCAATCGCTGCTTCCCCGAGATTACTGGTGCATCTTATGGGGACCAATTTGCCGACCTGGTGGGTTCAGACAACTTCACGAGGCTGTCATCGGGAGTTTTCTGGTGGCTGATCAATATTCGGCCTGGGTATGTGCTTTTTCGGCAAGGGAATTCGTGCACGATCGAGCCGTACATGCCGAATCGCTTCGCCCGACAGTTCGGCTATGATCAGTTGTATGTCGGTAACCCCAATGCTCAACTCGCCTTCAGTGGTAATTTGTTTGAAGGTGCTCGGGCTTGGTATTATAGTGTGGCTGGAGGGACGGATGCACTTTTTCGTCTGCCTTTCAAGGGGCCGAAAGGCTGTACAAGCCTCAGCTTCTGCACCTGGTACTTCCAAGCCAACCAAATGCCTGACTTCTCACCAGAGTACTCATGTATTGAGAGTATCAATGCATTTTATAAAGCAAAGTTTGTGTCCAATAAGCGCTCGCGAGGCGTCGATGAATATCGGGCGGCTCAAAAGGAGGCCAGAAGGGCGTCAAGGGGGGAGCCGAGAGCAGCAAAGGGTTGACAGGCAGTGCATAAGCGTCCTCAGGGCTCTACTTCCATCGTTGAGCCTGCCCCAAGAAGGCCCGGAGAGACTTGGCGGCCGAAGTTTCCTTGTCCGAGGCCATCCCTTCTGGTGTTGAGGAGTAGGGGGAAGAAGAGGAGGAGGATAATGCCCCTCTTGTTCGCACTCGTGGATTGCGCAGCAGGGGCCCCGCATTCTTAGAAGAAGGGGAACTTGCTGACGAACCCACCGCTGCTGACGAACCCACCGCAGCTGATGATGCTGAGCAGCTCGAAGTTGACCTGATGAGTAGGGATGACGTTGAGATTCCAGGGGTCTCGGCTCAGCCTGGGTCTTCTTCGGCTCAAGAGAGGAGGGATAACGCACAATAGCCTGGGTCCCCTGGTATTTTAATGCCCAGCTCACGGGTAATTGACCCCAGCCCTACTACTGGGGTATTTGGCGGCAAGGCCCCGATTGCCGAGGCCTCTCGCGTTGAACTATCGTCCTCATCATCCGGAGAGGATAGATATGATTCAGGCGATGAGGTCGATTTTGGCGATGAGCCTGTTCTTCCGGATCCGAGTAAATTCTCACATATCTCGGAGGAGGAGATATATGGGTGTGATCCTGTGACAGTTTCGCTAATAGCAACAATTGCTGCTGTTGAAGGTACTCTTATTGTCTTATTAAGCCGTTTCCCTTTTTTTTAAAAGAGAAAAGGCTCTGACATTTTTCCTTTTTTGCTGCAGGGCTGGCCGCGGGCAGCGAGGCTGCAACTTCCTCACATATCGAGGAGATGGTGCAGGAGCTGGTCCAGCAGGGAAGAGTTGAAGCTCTAGTTACTAAAATGCCTCAAGAGAAGGCAACCATTGAAGTCGGGGGGACCTCAACTCTGCAAGGTTCGCCCCAGAATTCGCCGTCTTTGAACCCCCAACTTGGTAAGGAAATGTTGATGCTTTGAATATTTTCCTTTTACCGTCGTGGCTAATGTTCTGGTAATTTGCAGAGAGCACCGAGGAAGCTCAGGTAGAAGATTTGGCGGTCAGTGCCTACCCGGAAGGCCGTACAGCTCAAGCCTCGACCAAAGACCCTGAAGCGGTCAAGCTTGCTGTTACTTCATCCGTCGTGGAGGTTTCTACAGACGTAGTAGCCCCAGAAGCGCCGGCGGTTACTCTTGCTTCTGCCGCACCTGTCGTTGGCCCGACTCCTGTACCGAAAGAATCGGTTTACGTCCCTCGCCCCGTGATAGAAAGGGGATCGGGGAGCACTTCAGCGGAATTCTTCCCAGGCGGTGATACCATGGGGGAGCTGGCGCGTCAAGTGGTGCAGCAGTTCTTTGCCTCCATGCAATCATGTATTGATCTCATCCTATCTGGGAATAGCTCCTTCGAATTCGCCCGGGTGTTTCTCTAAAATCTGGTTGAGAACATCAGCTTAGCCGGAGGCCCTTCACCAGCCAAGGCGTGTCTGCTACTGGTGGAGCAGTTGGGACATGACTTGAAAGAGCTTAGATCCCTGGAGAATGCTAGCTCATTTCACGAGGCCCAGAAAACCCTGACTAGGCTTCTTGCTGCTCAAGAGCAAGAGCGAAGGGAGATGGAAGAAAAGATAGCCGAAAGGACCCGTCTTCTCCAATGTTTCCAGGCTGACCATCGAAAGCTAACTGTTGAGACAAAGGAGTCCGAGATGGTTATGCAGGCTGCGAAGCAGGTTATCCTCGATGCTCGAGCTACCATAGCCAGAGCTGAGGCCTTGATTGCTATCAATGAACAGAAGTTCGCCACTTTCGAAAAGAGGCTAGCGGAGTTAGAGGCTGCCAAGGCGCAAGTTGAAGAAAACCTCTCTGTTAGTTCCTCCGAGCTGGAATCCCTGCGAGTGCAGCTGGCTGCGCAGAGATTTTTATCCGAGGAGGATTTGCGGGCTCAGTCTCTCATGGAAGCTGAGAAGGCGCGTCAACATGAGATGCATCGCCTCAGAGAACAAATTCGTTCTTTGGAGAACCAAGATTTTTAGCCTTCTCCTTCTTTTCCTTTTGTAAAGAAAAGGACACTCTATTCACCAAGAGTGTTTGTATTTACTTTTACCATTTTTGAATAATAAAAGTCTTTGAAATTTTTTTTTGTTCCACCTTCATTGCCCCGCTGTAGATGAATCCAACCTCTCAATTGCAGTCTTTGGTTGTGCTCTCTGACTAACTGTGAATAACAAACTTAGGTAGAACTAAGTTCTTTTGATGGGACGCGGCGTCGTTCCAAAGAGAGACGCGGTTCTGAGGAACGCGACTTTGACCTGCCAGTGAAGACGCGGTTCAAGTTGACGCGAAAGACGTAGCTTTGAGTGTGATTCACTGGCCGCAGTCCTTAACTTTATCCAGGCGCAGGAATCAGGATGCATCAAGAATGTGGTCTTACGCTCCTTAAAACTGGCGCAGACATATAAGAGGACGCGATGCTGGGTCTTTGACCCGGTGCAAACCCATCATCATCTCGCCATGTCGACGCAGCTCCAAGATACCTGTGACTGCCATGGGCTTTCTCTTATTGAGAGCACAAGTCTCAGAACACTATTTTATGTGATTTCCAACCGTAACCTCCGGACTGGGTCCCTTTTGCTAATGGATGCAGCTTTGAATCACTCTTAAGGACGCGGGATCCTGAACGCGGCTCTCATGCTTGCGTTTTGGTGCAACTTCCCAGGCGTTACATGCAGCCTGTCATAAAGATTTTATTGGATCTTTAAACGTCAAATCGTTGTTGACGATTGGGGGCTCGCACCATTCGATGTTTCCCGAAGCGACCGTCCACGCGTCGGCTCTTCATTGGGTTTGGGTGTTAATGCCTTTTAATGCAAAACCGGCGCTGGCTGTTAGAGATCTGCGTTTTTGATGCTTCCCGAAGCGACGATCCACGCGTCAGCCTTCCATTGGACTTTGACACTCATGCGGTCATTAAGGCCGACGGTTCTGATTAGTGAGCCATTAATTATAGGCATCATAGCTTGCCTATAAATAGGGCTTATCCCCTTCCTTTAGCAGTCCCATACTTGGACTATTTTCTTTTAAAAGCGAGTACTCTGAGAGACTCCATCTTCTCCCTTCAAGGACTTTACCAAGGGCTTGCCTCCATGGACGAAGATGACCCAGAGCTTTCATGCTTCTGTTTGGTCTCTTTAGAAGATTACCACTGTCAAGTGATTTCAATAATAGAAAGCGTCTCCTTGAGCACCTTTTATGTCCGCGCTTCGATGCAGAGAGTTCAACTCTTAATAGAGGCCTCTGCGGGTATGCCTTCTCAGTTTGCCATGACATTTTTAATCCAACTAAGTTTGAATTTTGATATCTCTTAAAGAGATTCATCATCTGAATTTTCTCCTGAAGACTTAGTTGGTGCATTCCTCTTTTGGAAGTTGCGCCATTTGACTTAAACTTCTCTGGACGCGAGTATAGTAGACTTAGGCACCCGGCCGCAGGCTTTGCACATAGAGCTCGCGTATTGAGGCTGTCGACTTAGGAGAATTTCAACTCAGACTGGAGGTCTCAGGCCTGAATCTTGCAACTCCTGTTCATCCAACAGGGAGACAGCAATCTTCGCGTCTGATTTTCTTTGCGTCTTGCATCTTAGACATGGGTGTGGAACTAGATCGCGTTCAAATTTCGTGTATATCACAGCTTTAATTCGCGTCTGTTTCTGCCTCCACAGAAGTTTGGCTCTCTGCGTGGGCCATTCCTGCGTCTGAAGTCCTCAGCAATAGTTGCGTCTGTCACTTAGTGTTTTCTATTGAAGTATACTAAGCTTCGGATTTTCTAATTTTGTTGCTTCTTGCAGGTAGGCTTGATCATCCTTTTTCATGTTCGCTAGGCCCCTGAGAGAATATTTCGGCCGGCGAACTTGTTCGATGTTCGTCCACAAGGGAAGAAATCATGGTCCCCGTCGTCCACAAGGGAAGAAATCTTGGCCCCTGTCTTTGGGAGACGGGGACCGGACGGGGACCTAACCCTCGCCAAGATCTCTTTGGATTCAATGCACCGGTCATGCTTCTTGGCATGGCATGGTCAGAGGGAGCATGGCGGCGGGGGTAGCGGTGGATATAGTGGTGGGTGTGGTCCTTCTGCCGGTCACCGAAAAGAGGGCATCCTCTGTGAGGTCTCAAAACCTCCTTTTACCCCAGAAGTGACATCGAGGAAAGCTCCATGCTCATTGGATGACTTTCTAGTGGTAGAGATGTTCATCAACGAAGGATAATACTCCACTTCGGATGGTCAGGTGGAATCAGAAGGTTCTGCTGCCTTTCGACCTCAAGAACACCATTACTCTTGGTCAATGAGGGCTCTTTCGATGTTCACGTCATGCATTGTGGTGCAATCAGCTTTCGGTCATCGCCACAGTGTTCAATCATATTCTGGCGCCCTTCCAAACATCTTGTACTTGGAGTCAAACGCAGCTTTAAGGAGTGAATGCAACCTTTGAAAGAGAGAGAGGGACTTCTTTGTACTCCTTTATCTGTAACACTCAATCTTATTGTATAAGAGAGCGTCTTGTATCACTTTCATATGTTGGATATAAATAAAAGTGACACTTTTCTTTTTGTCTCCTTCTATTGTCTTGAACTCTCTCTTTTCTTTTTAGTCAGACGCATAGAAGCAAAGAATCTTTGGCTTGTCAAAACTATGATGATAATCTTAACAAGTCAAATTTTGTGGAGAAAGATCCTATTTCAGGAACCCCACAATACTGTCAGAGGTGTAATATTAACTTGACAAGGATGAAATGATTTTTGGTGGACCTGCCACTTTATAAAAGAAAGTGACAGGTTGAATTGGTATCCCCATGGAAGATGAGCTTTTATCAAAGGTTTAAGCTCAACTGGAGAGTTGATGAAAACACTGTTAACGGTGTAATGTTAACCTAACAATGTTTTTTAAGTAGACTTGTTGTTCTGTTAGGGAGAATAACAAGTGAGACTAGACTCGCGAGGAATCTAGGAAAGTCTTTACCGTTAGAGGTATGATATTAACTTAACGGGTTGAATGTAGTCTTGTCAGAAGTGTAATGTTAACTCGACAAGAATGTAAGTCAGAGGTGTGATATTAACTTGACTCAGAAGCATTTCAGTTTTCGCTTAGGAAAACTAAAAGTGTCACTGTCATAAGTGTAATGTTTAACTTGACAATGAGGGTGATGCTAGAGGTGTAGTGTTAAACTTAGCATCGTTCATTTCAGCTTCGATATGGAAGTCTGAAGGAAAGATGACTGTCAGAGGTTTAATATTGAACTTGGCAGTAACTTGATTACTGTTAGAAGTGTAATGTTAACTTTAACAGTATATTGTCAGAGGTGTGGTATTAACTTGACAGTAGTGGACTTGTGATATGAGCAATTTGAGGGCCTGCCATTCTATTGATGAGAATTGACAAGTGAAGTTTGGAGTGCCAGAGGTATAGTATTAACTTGGCAAATTTGAAGGTTTGCTACTCCATGTAGAGTTGACAAGTAAAGTTTGTACTCGACAAGGAGTATTGAAAATTTTCATTACCAGAGGTATAGTGTTAACGTAGCAATGATTGTATTTTGTAGACCTACCATTTTGTGGATGAGAATTGGTAAGGGATTTTGGAGGGGAGAGTGGAGTCAAGTCCACTTAAGATTTTTAGCAAACCCTCAGCTATCAACGGATTTGAGGTGCCTTTACCAACTACCGTTTGAGTTTGGCTAGCCATGCTATTCCCCTCAGCATGGTAATTTGTCGAAGACTTATGTGGGCTTAGAAGCCAACATTTTCCTCTATTCTTAGCCGTCGGAGGCGTCGGATGTTAATGAAGAAACTCTTCTTGTTTTGATCAGAGGTGTACTTTTAACTTGATCAGCAGAAGAATACTATTAAGGATAGTACCTCTTCAGAAATCTGCCATTGATCGGCATCATGAGTGTATCGCCATTTGAAGTTATGAGGCGATACGATCCATTTGAGTAGACGGACTCTACTACAAATGGTCCTTCCCATTTGGGTTGGAATTTTCCTTTCGTCTTGTGCGTCAACACCATGGGTCTTCTGACGGCTAAGACAAGGTCGCCTTTCTTGAAAGTTCACACTTTAACTTTCTTGTTGAAGGCTCTGGTGATTCGAGCTTGGTAAAGCTCGATTTGTTGTTGGGCCTGCAGACGCTTATCGTCTAAGGCCTCCAATTCCTGGAGTCGCTGTCGATGCTTCTCCTCTGTTGTCATCTCCGCTGTCAAGGCGACACGTAGAGATGGAATTTGGATTTCCAGTGAAAGCACGGCTTCACACCCATATACCAAAGAAAATGGCGTAGCTTTAGTCGGGGTTCGCACAGTTGTGCGATAAGCCCATAAGCATTCACCCAGCTTGTCGTCCCAGTCACGTTGACTTTTCGAGACGAATTTCTTGAGAAGTTTGCCAATGGTCTTGTTGAAAGCTTCTGCGAGACCATTAGCGGCGGGGTAGTATGCCGTTGAGGACACACTCTGGATTCTAAACTTAGTGTAGAACCTTTGGAAAGCTTGACTGATGAACTGGGGCCCATTGTCGTGGACAATTCGTCGAGGTACCCCAAAACGGTAAATGACGTGATGTTTCATGAACTTGATCACATCAGATGACTTCACCTCCTTCAAAGGAACGGCCTCAGCTCATTTGGAGAAGTAATCGGTTATTGCCAAAATAAACCGATGTCCTTTTGATAACGGCGGGCTGATAGGGCCAACTACATCCATCCCCCACATTTCAAATGGCCAGGTAGAGGTTGTAGAGTGAAGGTACCCTGGTGCTTGATGGATGAAATCGCCATGTACTTGGCAGGCGTGACATCTTTTGGCATAAGTGACGGCGTCAGCAATCATCTTGGGCCAATAGTAACCCAACCTTTGGAGTCGATATGCCAGTTTTGGGCCAGGTTGATGGGCTCCACACATACCGTCGTGGGCTTCTTTCAACACCTCTTGAGCCTCTTTTGGTGAGAGGCAGCGGAGCAAGATCCCGTCAGGCGATCGACGATACAATGTTCGCGTAATCGCATTATAGTAGATTTTGGGGGCTTTCCTTCGAATGGCAGCCGCTTCTTTGGTGTCCTAAGGCAGGATGCCGTACAAGACATAATCAATGTAGGGGAATCGCCAGTCTCTAAGCTCTAGATCAATTGACAATTCCAGCGCTTCTTTGTTTTGAGAATCTCCTGTTGGCTCTGGGTAGTCCTCAAGAACAATTCTCGGACAATACAGGTCATGGCTGTGGACAAATATTTTCTCCACTGCTCCGGCCGGTAGAGCTAAAGAGGCAGCGAGGGATGCTAGTGCATCTGCATGCGCATTTTGCTTGCGTGGTACATGATCTATGTAGAAGTTTGTAAACCTCCCAGCCATGTGGACAGTTGCGTTGTAATAGGGTACTAGGTCTTCATGTCTGACTTCGTACTCCCCGCGAACCTGGCTAACGATGAGTTTGGAGTCACCGTACGCCTCGAGATTTTTAACGCCAATCTCATCGGCGAGTTGCATCCCAATCAAAAGAGCATTGTACTCTGCTACATTGTTGGAGCAAGGCTTAGTTAGCGAGACAGCTCGGGGAACCACATAATTCTGTGGCGAGACGAGTACTACTCCTACCCCCGCTACTATGTGTCCTTTTGGGCTCGTTCTGGATGCACCGTCAAAGAAAAGTTGCCACACTTGTCTTTCGAACGATGTCTGAGTGAGGCAGACTTCGGCGACTTCATCTGGGAGATCCTCGTAGACTTTGGTTGTCCTCGGATCTGGGTGCTCAGCTAGGAAATCCGCCACCAGTTGTCCTTTAATGGCCTTTTGTGGTAAAAAGTGCATCTCATATTGGGATAGCAATATGGCCCATTTTGCCAGCCGGCCGTTTAGCGATGAAAGCTTTGTTATGAGTAACCTCAAGGGGTTGACTTTTGATATGACATTTATGATTTGGCCTACCAGATAGTGTCGCATTTTCTGAATAGCAAACACTAATGCCAAACATTCTTTCTCGATCGGGTTGTACCGATGTTCGGCCCCGATCATTGTTCTACTCAGATAGTAGATCGCTTGCTCTCGTCCTTGATCATCATTCTGAGCTAGTAGAGCTCCCAAAGAATGATCCATTGCTCGGACGTATACCAGGAAAGGTTTTCCGGATATCGGAGCTGCAAGGACTGGTGGTTGTGTGAGGTATTGCTTGATTTCCTCAAATGCTTGTTGGCAAGCGTCGTCCCAAATGAACGAAACACCCTTCTTCATTAGTTTAGCGAAGGGTTGGCATCTTCTGGAGAGATTTGAGATAAACCTACGGATGTACGCCAATCGTCCTTGCAATCCCCTGAGTTCCTTGAGATTTCTCGGAGGTTGCATCTCCTGGATAGCGCGAACCTTTTCCGGGTCCAAATGAATTCCCGTGGAGGTTACAACAAATCCTAGGAATTTGCCACTAGCCACCCCCAGGAAGGACTTGGTGGGGTTCATCTTCAATTGATGAGCCCGCATAATACCAAAGACAGCCTTCAGGTCAGATATGTGATCACCTTTAGCGTGGCTTTTTACCGCAATGTCATCAACATAACATTCCACTGTTTTGTGCATTTACTGATGAAAAATGGCATTCATGGCCCTTTGATATGTTGCCCCTGCATTCTTCAGTTCGAAGGGCATGACGGTGTAGCAGTAGACCCCTAGTGGTATTCTGAAGGAGGTGTGCTTTTCTTTATCAGGATACATTTTGATTTGATTATATCCTAAGAATCCGTCCATGAAGGACATTCGTTCGAATCCACATGTATTGTCAATCATGACATCTGTGATTGGCAGTGGGAATTCGTCCTTGGAACAGGCCTCGTTCAGATCACGAAAATCGATGCAGATTCGGATCTTTCCGTTCTTCTTGGCAACGGGGACAATGTTGGCTACCCAGTCGGGATGTTGTTCTTCCCTGATGAAGCCAGAATCTATAAGCTTTCTGACTTCTGATTGAATCGCCTCCATTATCTCTGGGCGGAATCGTCGCTGTTGTTGTTTGACAGGCTTTACATCCGAATTGATGTTGAGGCGGTGCATAGGCACTTGAGGATCAAGTCCGGGCATGTCTTCGTAATTCCAGGCGAAGACGTCTATATACTCTTGTACAAGAGATATTAGATCCCTTTTCTCCGAAGGTGACAGGCCGTCACTTATGAAGATGGGCTTAGGATTAGCCTCATCCTCCAGATTGATCTGAACAACCTTGTCTTCTGTGGGTGGCTCTCGCTGTTCAAAGCGGGTATCCCAAAGAGTATTTAAATGTTTGATCCAAGGATCTGTATCGGATTGGATCATTTCTTCATCTCCGTCTTCCAGGTGGCTTGTTGAAACCATGTTCACTGAAAGTTCTCCGAAGATATTGCCGACATTGACATCTGACTCCCATGATGACGTGCCTGAAGAGTAATCGTGACATGACGATTCTCGAGAATCAGAGGCTGATGGAGCCGGAGTTGATACATAGCCAAACCCCTGCAAGTCTGATGATAATAATCGGGTGCTTTTCCTTTCGGCACAAAGGATCGAAGTAGCATTCTCCTTCCTTTGCCAAAGTTCAACCCGGGTCTGCTTGTTAGGTCGTACCCCATGCATTTCATCATTCTGAGTGCTTTTGGTTCGTAATGACCGAACTGAGGGGATTCTTCCTCGCCTTCTGATTCTTCGCGGGCCGTTGGTTCAGACGAGATTTGATCAGGGCAGAAGTAGCACTCAAAATTGTGTATTATGTAAAATCGATGTAAAAGCTCGAATGTGCTAATGTACCCTCGATACTTCCGTTATAGCATTGGCTTAACGGGTCGAATCCATAGGGAAGGGAGGCGATAGAAGCATTAACAGTTTCTATTCACGTCTTTTGTTAACAGTTCTTCTTTGTTGAAAAGAATGAAAAAGAAAGTGAAAAGAAAAGGAAAAGGAAATCCAGAATGTGGTAGGTGAAGAGAGCGATGAAAACGGCGATGTGAAAACAAAATAGAAAGTGGTTTGGAAAACAAATAGAAAAGAAAATGTAAACAAGGATGAACTAAGAAGGCGGTGGAAACATAGATAGAAAAATGAGAAAAAAGTTTTGAAAATGATTTCTAAAACAAGAGAAAAGAAAACTCATGGCTACTAACTACTAAATACTCCACTAACCATGCTAACCTCTTCATGATAGTTGCCTCACATTTTGATCCTCGGCCATCATTAATCCTTGGCTTCAAGAGACGATACAAAGCATGGCACATGGATGGTTCATCACATCAAAACATGCATCAAGATCAAGCTAACACAAGCATCACTCATTACACTACTAAAAAGAAAGCATGAAAATAAAAGAGAGTTAGCTTGGTTAGCAAGTTAGCAAGTTACATGTTAGAACCCATCATCATTGACCATCAATGGCTCTTGCAAGAACAAGGCCTTAATAGAGGCTACCCGATTCATGTGGATTATCAAGTAAGTGGTTAGATGGTTAGTGGTTAGTAGTTAGATTGCCATGAGAAGAAAGGTTAGCAAGAAATCATGTAGAAGATGAAGGAGATTACAATGGAAGAGAAAGGAGGCACCTTTACCTAGACTGTCACTATCTATTACATCAATCCCTCTCAATCTCTCTCTCTATGAATCACTCAGCCCTACTACAATGATCTAAAAAGAAAAGAAAATACAAGAAATGAAGAACACTCACCTACACTACTCCTAAAATCTGTACTTACTCCTAAAAACGAAAACTGCTTGCGTTCTGGCTCTCTACAGGGGCTTTTATAGGCGAAAGATGCTTCCAGAAGACGAGACGGGGCCACGCGTCAAAAATTGACGCGTGGCTCCGTACTATTGCCGCGGATCCGCGGCTCTTGCCGCGGATCCGCTGCAATACCAGGGAGAGAACTCCCTGGTTTTGGTCCGTGGCTCCGTCTGGCTTCGAGACGCTTCATGGTATAATCCTTTTCGGGTAATTTCGTCCGCAAATCCGTCTGATGTGCGCAAGAGGCTAGGTTCAATGTATCTTCTAGATAATCCCTTACTTGGCCTCCAAGTAATGCGGATTTAATTACCCTTAATTGGGTTTAATTAAGCTCTTATTCTATTTTTGCCCTTGAACTTTGGATCTACCTGCAATAAAGACCAAAACACGGTTTAGACCGACAATTTATTCATAAATCTGTGAGAGAATGTGATATAATAATGCAAAAATTGTAGACTAATCACACCCCCACACTTATTCTTTTGCTCGTCCCGAGCAAAACAAGAAAAGAAAACTATACTACAAATATTATTACACCACTTTCGCAGGTGACGCGATTGCACTGAGCGTGTGCAACAAGCCGTTAAACCTCTAGGTTACCCTAGAGGAGGAGTGTTGTCTCCTGAGGGTTTTCAGCGGATTGCACCCACAAAATCCATAAAGAAAAAAGATAAATGTTAGTATTTTGAAAACACATTTTGAAAGAGAGACATGTTTTCGAACTACTTTTGCAAAAATATAAGTGATCTAAGGTCATAAGTCCACCAAAAATCATTCTTCCTTAAACTTAGTCTTTATGCAAGATCTTGTCTTCAATTAAGGTAAGAATTCAAAATTAGATTGAATATTTTATCTCTCATAAAACCTAGATAATATGCACATTGTGATAGTGAAGATTTCTGGGATTTCAACTTTAACCATCAAGCCATTTATTCATATATATATTTTATTTATTTATTTATTTATTTTTTTCTTCTTCCCTTAGTTTTCTTAGACTTTCTAGTTCACCCATGTAATGAGCCTATAACCGATGACTCCCAGACCGGACGGTTTTAGGGCACCAGATGAGAAAACATCCCTCGGGTTTAAGGACTCGAGTAAATAAGGCCACAAAACTAAGGGGGATTATTTGATTCTTTTGACCACCGTTAGGCGTGAATAAGCATGCTTCTTGAGGCATAATTATCCAGCTTAATAAGTGATGTTTTTTTTCACATATATTTTTTTCTTTTTATTTGCTTTTTTGTTTTATGGCATTTTAGGTCTTTGTTTCCATCCCAAAAATGTGTAAGTGTGAAGTGTATATTATCTAAGGCAAAATATTCAAGATAAAATTATCTCCCCAATTTATCTTACTTAGCCTATAATTTTAAACAAGATCCATTATTTCAACTAGGTTTAAGATATCATAATTAAGGCTTTCTTAATTTCTAAGATCATCTTAATTTTCTTAAAAATAGACCAAAACTTTGTCTCTTATTTCAAAAAGTTTTTAAAGAAAGAGAAAAATTCCTATACAAAAGGGAAGATTTCTAAAAGTAGCCTAAAAGAAGTGTAAAAGAAAGAAAATCTAAAAAAGAAAAATTCCTATACAAAAGGGAAGATTTCTAAAAGTATCCTAAAAGAAGTGTAAAAGAAAGAAAATCTAAAAACTCTAAGTTAGTAAACCCTCCCCCACACTTATCTCATGCATTGTCCTCAATGCATCGTGATGTATGTGTGCATGAAATAAATAGAGAGGGAAGGAAAAATCACCTCAAGGTGGTGGTTCCGGTGGTGGTCTGATTGGTCCACGAAAGCCGACCCAATCATTCTTGCGTGGAGTCTGGAGGAACCCACCAGAGACCTCCATGATACAACCCAATAAAAAGATGTATGTATTTATGACTTTTATTAAAAATTTGACCCCATCTAATTTCCAAATTTTCAAACTAATTTCGGAGTAAAATTTATCAACACCCTTGTCCCAGAATGGAATGATTGATTTGGACTCAGGAAGTACAGGAACTAATACCGACTCAGGAAAAAGACTTAGGTCAAGTAAAGGTTCGGGAGTCGAGATCGGTTCAGGAAGTGGGTCCAAATCAAGAAAATGAAGCTCAAGTCCACAATCATTTCCCCATGATGGAATGTGACTATCTATGATTGGTGATTCAAGTTCAGGAATGACAGGTATGGGAATCAAAACTGACTCTAAAATGTTGCTCAAATTGGGTAACAAAACATGAGTCAATAATGATTCAGGAATTTGAACTGAATCTCAAATTTGAGGATCAAAGTCACATTCCTCATTGATTTCAATTCCACAAAAATGAGAACTTGCCAATTTATCAAATGGACTTTCAAAAGTATGAAATTGGTCAAGTTCACTATGATCATTATAAATGATTGGTGATTCAATTTCACAATGGACTGGCACTGGATCCAATACTGACTCGGGAAAAGGATTGAAATCAGGTGAAGATACCGGAGTCATAATTGAATCAGGAAGTAGAATTGAATCACTAATTTGAGGTTCATGATCATATTCATGCTCAAGTTCAATTTCAGGAAATGGATAACTTGCCAAAATGTCAATAGGATCTTTAACATTTAAAGTTTGGACAAGTTCAGATGGATGTGCTGAAATTGAATTTTGATGTTCAAAATGACAAGAGTCCTGGGTCATATCAATAGAGTTTGGCATAGTTGAACTGGTCAAAGGTTGATAAGATAGAGTTTCCTCATTTTTATAAATGCTAACCAATTGACTCAATTGTGTTTCCATCCTATTGACAGACTCGGCAGATAATTTTTAGAATTTTAGTACGGACTCTTGCAAGACTTCTATCCTCTTTTCTAGATATGAAGTATCTACAAGCGGTTGTTCTAGAAAAGGAGTGTAGGAACTTTAGTTTCCAAAACAATAGAAGTCATGGGTTAGATTGATAGAGTTAGAGATATTTGAATTGGTCAAAGGTGGTGAAGAGAGAGTTTCTTCATTTTTAAGAATATTGACCATTTCACTCAATTGTGTTTCTATTCTATCAACAGACTGAGAAGTAGATTCCTGCAAGATTTTTATTCTCTTTTCTAGACTTGATGTATCTCCAAGTGGTTGCTCTAGAATGGGAGTATAAGAATCTTGGTTTTGAAAATTTTGTGAAGAATGTGAGTCAAAAATGTGTTGAGATTGAAACTTGGACTCACACAAGAGTTCCTTACTCATTTCCAAGGCAGATGGTTGTTCATTATGAGGTGGTGGAACTGAGTAAGACTCTTGAAAATGTTTTAGAGAGGCCAATGTTTTGTGAAGTTGTTGCTCAGCCTCTTGTAGATTGGCTTCTACTCTCTTTACGAACTCAGATTTTTCTTCAATGGGAGGTTCAGAAAAAGGAGTATAGGAAGCGAAATCGGGGAATGAACATTGTGTAAATTGTGGATAAGGTAGATATTGTGGACAAGGAGGTTGAAAATTAAACCCGGGGGAAGTGAATCCTCATTGACTCTGTGACGAGTTGAAATTATTTTGGAAATTATAGTCATAAGAATGTGTGTATGGGTTGTATTGATTCGGATAAGGCCAACCCGGTGTATGTGGTTGATGCATATTGTAAAACGCCGGGTTGGAATTATCCGAATAGAATGGGGTCGGTGTGAAATATGGATTCATGTTCGGATTGAAAGAATTGTTATTGTTGAATTCCATTTCACAAACAAAAAGAAAAAATCAAACAACAAACAAAAAGAAAAAATCAAAACCAAGCCTATAGTAGGGTTGACCTAAACCTAGATGTCCCTAGAGGCCAACGTCTATTCAAATTTTATTAGGGCTTGGGTTGTGTGAGTGGGGAGATGATTTTTGGGCTAAGGAAGGGTAAGTAAATCCCCACCTTATCTTGTTTGGAGTTTGCCCTTAAGTTCAATTTGTGCAAATGTACAATATAGACAAGAATATAACACAAAGCGATAAATCACCCACATGTTTGTCCTATGCTATATGCAATGCCATATGTTCATCTCCATCCAGATCACAACAACAGAACAAAATACAATATATTAGAATTGAATTGACACGTGCCTAAATGCAAGTGTCTAAACCGTTTCAAAGGCGTCCAAATACCGTATTTTAGTTCTTTTATTTATTATGGTGTGTAGGCAATCAAAGCAAGAAAGATAGCAGTACAAATCTACTAGCTATTACAATTCACACATCCCAGCACAACAAGATATACAATGTTCACAAGATGGCCGCGTTTTCGCGGCAAATGTCGCGATTGCGCGGCTGTTCTTTTAAAACTGGGTCCCTGCTTTCAAGAGCAGGGAAATGCAAAGCTAGTTTATGTACTGCAATATTAAGCACCTGTAAAGCTTGTCCTGCACACCAAAATAGAGAAGACAATGTTAACAAAAACGTGACGTCAAAACCATTCCCTTCCCCGGCAACGGCGCCAAAATTTTGATCAGGGCGGAAGTAGCACTCAAAATTGCGTATTATGTAAAATCGATGTAAAAGCTCGAATGTGCTAATGTACCCTCGATACTTCCGTTATAGCATTGGCTTAACGGGTTGAATCCACAGGGAAGGGAGGCGATAGAAGCATTAACAGTTTCTATTCACGTCTTTTGTTAACAGTTCTTCTTTGTTGAAAAGAATGAAAAAGAAAGTGAAAAGAAAAGGAAAAGAAATCCAGGATGTGGTAGGTGAGGAGAGCGATGAAAACGGCGATGTGAAAACAAAATAAAAAGTGGTTTGGAAAACAAATAGAAAAGAAAATGGAAACAAGGATGAACTAAGAAGGCGGTGGAAACATAGATAGAAAAATGAGAAAAAAGTTTTGAAAATGATTTCTAAAACAAGAGAAAAGAAAACTCATGGCTACTAACTACTAAATACTCCACTAACCATGCTAACCTCTTCATGATAGTTGCCTCACATTTTGATCCTCGGCCATCATTAATCCTTGGCTTCAAGAGACGATACAAAGCATGGCACATGGATGGTTCATCACATCAAAACATGCATCAAGATCAAGCTAACACAAGCATCACTCATTACACTACTAAAAAGAAAGCATGAAAATAAAAGAGAGTTAGTTTGGTTAGCAAGTTAGCAAGTTAGCAAGTTAGATGTTAGAACTCATCATCATTGGCCATCAATGGCTCTTGCAAGAACAAGGCCTTAATAGAGGCTACCAGATTCATGTGGATTATCAAGTAAGTGGTTAGATGGTTAGTGGTTAGTAGTTAGATTCCCATGAGAAGAAAGGTTAGCAATAAATCATGTAGAAGATGAAGGAGATTACAATGGAAGAGAAAGGAGGCACCTTTACATAGACTGTCACTATCTATTACATCAATCCCTCTCAATCTCCCTCTCTATGAATCACTCAGCCCTACTACAATGGTCTAAAAAGAAAAGAAAATACAACAAATGAAGAACACTCACCTACACTACTCCTAAAATCTGCACCTACTCCTAAAAATGAAAACTGCTTGCGTTCTGGCTCTCTGCAGGGGCTTTTATAGGCGAAAGATGCTTCCAGAAGACGAGACGGGGCCACGCGTCAAAAATCAACGCGTGGCTCCGTACTATTGCCGAGGATCCGTGGCAATACCAGGGAGAGAACTCCCTGGTTTTGGTCCGTGGCTCCGTCTGGCTTCGAGACGCTTCCTGGTATATTCCTTTTCGGGTAATTTTGTCCGCAGATCCGTCTGATGTGCGCAAGAGGCTAGGTTCAATGTATCTTCTAGATAATCCCTTGCTTGGCCTCCAAGTAATGCGGATTTAATTACCCTTAATTGGGTTTAATAAGCTCTTATTCCATTTTTGCCCTTGAACTTTGGATCTACCTGCAATAAAAACCAAAACACAGTTTAGACCGACAATTTATTCATAAATCTGTGAGAGAATGCGATATAATAATGCAGAAATTGTAGACTAATCAAGATTCGCTCGAAAAGGATTGGTCTTTGGCCTTTTCGTCTTGCTAGAACCATGAATACAGCTTCTTGCGCATCACCGGCATTTTGACATGTCTCGAAGGACGATTTCACTGGTACATGCAATGATGTTAAAGCACCCATTGCCGACCAGGGATCATCATCTACTTCGGTACTAATGTCTGACGGCACTGAATCAGAGGCAAACACAGAAAAATACACCAAATCTAATTCTTCATTAATATACCATCCGCCTACATCATCGGTGGTATTATCAATATCGAGCTTATTAGTGCTCGTTACAGGTGGATCTAGCTCCCACATGCACTCTTCTTCTTCCAGCTCGTGTCAGCTTCATTTCCAGAGTCTGGTTCCTCTGGTTGCGGGATTTCATCTGCTTCCACAGAGTCCTGGTACAGGAGGGGATCTGTGAAATAATTCTCGACTCTCTTGAACGGATGCCTTTCGGCAATCAATGTTCGCACCTTTCCACTCCCGTCAATGTATTTCATGACCTGGTGGAGGGTAGAGGGAACGATAGAATTATGATGAATCCAAGGTCGTCCCAGCAGTAGATTGTAGGAAGTGTCAGCGTCGATGACGTAGCATGTCACTTCCGACCTCAGATCTCCGATCTGGCATTTGAGCTTGACCTTCCCCATTGGACAGGTACTATTGGCATTGAACCCATAAATGGTCATCTGGGTAGGGCTCAAACGATGAGTAGGAATCCCCAAATGTTGCATGACCCGGTGAGGCATGATGCTCAATGCAGACCCGGGATCTACCTGAATGCGGTTCACCTCAGATGATCCAATATACCCTGCGAAGTAAAGGGGTCGATCATGTTTCCCTTTGACTTGCATATCATCCGCCGTGAAGGTGATGCAGGGAATATTTTTGGAGGCGTGGAGGCAATCCTCTACATCTTCCTCCTTTGGCCCGATTGGCACCTGGGTCATGAAGACCTCAGCATTAGCCAGAGCTTCTTGTAGAGCTTCTCTGGTCGACTTTGATAGCCTGAGAAGCTCATAAAGCGCAATCCGCGCCGGGATGTTGGCTAGTTAAGCCAGGACATCAAAGCGGTAAGGTGCTGTGGATCCTTCCGCTATGTCTTTCGAAAGAACTCGAGAAAATCGAAGTTCTTTCTGTTTCTCCATGGGTTGCTTCGTGGAGGTTTTGGCTGGTTCTGCAGCGGGTCTTGGAGGAGTTACCATTGTCTCGCCATACTTTTTCAAATATAGCTGCCCTGAACGGGTTTCCACCACAAGTTGACTGGGTTCTGTGGCCAGAACTATTGTCTCCTCTTCTGAAGTCAACGAAGGAACATCAGTCTCTGCTTCTCGAGAAGAGGCGCATACCACATTACAAGACGAAGCTTTAGCTTTGCCTTTGGACTTCCTGCTGGTCACAGTGGTCCATTGCTGGCCATCCACAAGGTCGGGGTGAACCCACATGACTTCTCCCTAAGGTGTGAAAACTGGTACCAAGCCCTTCTCTTGCTGCTGGTGAGGGTCTGTGTTGACCATTCTCAGCTCTCCTTTTGGGACAGGGACTACTCCAGAGGGTGTTGGGGGTTGTCTCCCAAACTGGAGAATTGACGTCATGTTGGCTGTCACTTTCTTCTGCTCTGGACGGAGTTTTAACACTTCCGCGTCAATCAGAGCCTGTAGGATGTCCTTGAAGACATAACAGCTCTTGGTGGGGTGTCCCAACATCCTGTGGTACAAGCAGTAGGTGGGATTGTCGGTTTTACCGACTTCTTCAGGGCGCCTAGCTTCAGGAAGCTTCAGTCGACTGCTCTTGTTGAGTAATTTGAAGAGCGAGTCGACATGTTCATCCTTGAAGGAATACTGCTTATTGGCGCGCGGTTGGCTTGAAGAGCCACTCCCTTTAACCGGTTGAGGTTTGACAGAAGATTTGGTTTCTGTCGCCAAGTTGTCCCTCCGTTTGGCTTGGAGGGATGTGTCTGGCGCACGCCTCGATGACCTCTCAGGTCTGGGTTTACCTTCTTCCGCTCTGACGCGGGCGACAATCTCCTCAGCCTGTTCACCTTGTTGGACCAATTGCTTCCAGATGCGGCTTTCAGCAACTCCTATTTGAGCAAGGAGTGAGGTTTGGAGATTGTGGCGGCATGTTTCCACCAGGGTAACCTGGGTCATACCGCTCGAACATCGGAGTGCCACGTTCCGAAATCTTTCCACGAAAGATTTGACGGACTCTCCCTTTCGCTGTTTAGTAGCCAAAAGGGTGGGCATTGTGACCTCCAAGTCATCTTCAAAGAAGCGCGTTAGGAAGAGCTTCTCCAAATCGCCCCAATTTTTGATAGAGCCTTCCGGGAGCTTCATAAACCATTCAAAGGCGAGCCCTTTTAAGGTGCCGATGAATAAACGTGCCAGGATGGCATCGTTATCTACCACGTTCCCTGTTTGAGATTTGAAGTAGTAGATATATTGGTTCGGTGAACCTTTCCCATCAAACGCTTGGAGGGTCGGAGCCTTGAACTTGGGTGGGTACGGAACTAAGTCCCACTCGGCCGGATATGGCCAGATCAATCCTGCTTCTTGGAGGCCTTTCCGGTTGGTAAGGGCCTCAAGACGTTGCTCCAACTGATTCATTCTTTTAGAATGAACCTTTTCCTGGTCTCGGTCGTTCTTTTCCTGCGACGAGGATTTTGACGAACCAGAAGTAGGTTGCTCTTTCTTCTCGGAGTGTTCGGAAGATGAGCTTTCTCCCTCTTTTCGCTTGCCTTTAGACTTCTTAGAGGAGGCTCTGTTGGTTGACTTCCTCTTGTCTTCGAGCAACTGTGCGAGCATCTGCTTAAGGGAGTCGATAGATTCTTGCTGAGCACGAATCATCTCGAGTTGTTCCTTCTGGACCTGGGCTTGCTGCTCCAAGCGCTTAGCGGCCTCCTCAGGAGTGCTCGTCATGTATGTGAAGGCCTCTTTCTCTATAAAAGAGTTTGAAGCCTGCGACTCTGCAATGGCAGAGTGCGAGTCATTAATCTCAATGCCCTGGGCTAGGGCATTGTAGTCAATCAGGGGAATGGCCCCGGTCCGGGTATGAGTGTGTCGGTACACTCCTTCCGGTTCAGTGTCAGACTCATCGGAACTGACTGCAGGTTGTTTTTCCTTACTCCTGCTCGTCATATTTGCAGTGAACTCTGGATACTCTGTGTCAGAGAAGATCCTCCGCCTATGAGAGTGTCTTCTTTTGGCTGATGGGGGAATCAGGGTCAGCTGTCTAACTAAAGACTGCTGGTTCACACCTGAATCACAACGACACTCAGAGAGCATAAAGATGAGCCGTTGGCAGCAACATGATGAAGTGATTTGATTAACACTTCTTTTCTTCGTCAAGTAATCCCTTAGATCCGCGGGAAGGGGATCGAAGAGATTAGCCTCGCAACTTCGAGGGGGGGCATCCATGCGCTGTACAGCTTGGACGCAGGATTCAGAGACGCAGTTCTCGCGTCGCGGCTTTAGGACGCGTGTCTGGCGTCTCTGCTGAGAAGAGACGCGACTGTCGCGTTGCTGATTGGTGCGTCAGAGCAGAGACACTTGAGAGAGAGCGGGCTGCTGGGCCCTACGCCTAGAGGCATGCGCTTCTTGTGTTTGATGAGGCACGCAAGCTTCGTCTTGGCGTCTGGTGAGTGGAGCTTTAGAGGAGCTAACTTGGGGAGTCTCGCGTTTGGGCCGCCAAACGCGGACTTCGCGTGCTGGATACGGCGCAACTGAGACACCAGTTTGAACCTTGCGACCTGCCTCAGTTGGACGATCAGAAGTTCCAACTTGCAGCTGACGCGCACGCCTCCTCTGTCGGCGCTCAACGTTTCGGTTGCGTCGTGGAGGTGGAGAGAAACCAACGACGACCTGGTGCTGAGGGAGAGGGTAACTAGCTGGACACCAGAGGGCTTGACCACGCGGGTCTCCTGAGAACATTGGCGCGTGTGTCTCGTATGGCGCGGTTGGCCGCGACATCCTTTACAGCAGCTGCGTCTGAGGCCACGCGGGTCTCCTGAGAGACGTTGGCGCGTGTGTCACGCTTGGCGCAGTTGGTCGTGACACCCTTCACAGCAACCACGCCTGAGAGAGTCTCAGAGCGGGTTTCTGGGCAAGTCCCCGTAGAGACCCTGCGGCAGACGCGGGTCTTTGGGCTCTTGGAGCCGGAAGAGAGAAATTCTTCATACTTTGCCTGGTCGAACTCGACGACAAGTAATTCGACCATCTTCCCCTTATAGAGGACGTCACCTTGCACCACGATTTATTCGTCAGTAACAAATGTACTCCCCAGCGGAGTCTCCATCTCTTGTACGCGCACGAAAAATGAATTCGGTGTAAAATTTCCTTGGATCAATTGAAAGATTACAACAAAACAGTTTTCCGACTACAAGGGAGGGAGGATGTTGAGTCTTGAATCCTCTCTTTGTTTAAGGCTGGGTTCTTCAAGTGACGGTGGAGAGTGAATCTTGTTCTCCGTTGACCGGGTAAACGTTGAGATCTTCCGGGGCTCTTCTCTTTGGGTGGTTGACGGAGTAACACAGCTCTGTCGACCAAAACTCTCAAAGAGATTGTCGGCAAAGACTAACTTGAACACAGCAAGTTAGGTGAAGAGTTGGACTCTCTTTCTCTCTGTGCCCACGCCTGTGTGTCCGCTTCCTCTCCTTTTTCTCTTTTCTTTTCTCTCCTCAAAAAAAAAAGATCCGACCCCTTCTCCATAGCAACAGGGCTATTTATAGAGGTTTCAGGGGGTACGTGCCTCCTAAAAATACTCCACAATGAGGGGTTAACTTCCCCGCTATGTGGGCGGTGACTGGCCCCATAACCAGGGCAGTTACAACCGAGGCGCGGGTTTCGACCCTCGCGCCTTGATACTGAGACGCAGCTGTCGAGCCTCGCGCCTTGATGCTGAGACGCGGCTGTCGAGCCTCGCGCCTTGATGCTGAGACGCGGCTGTCGAGCCTCACGCCTTGATGCTGAAACGCGGGTTTGAACCCTCGCGCCTTGATGTTAAGACGCGGCCAAAATTAGCTTTGCGTCTAGAACTTGGAATTCTGCTTTTCAATGGCTTGTCTTTTAGTGATTTTTAGACAGCCTACAGACATTAACGCTCCTGACGAACTCGATCCATCAGCCCACTCTCGCGGACAACTCATCCAGATGGTAATCAACCTACGATGATGGCTAGACGAACATCAAGAGAAAGTTGATCGCAAGTGAGAACTGGTCGCCATCCATCACGATACTGCCAAACGCGAACACGAGATGGTATAACAGGTCAATCATCAGCTACTCACGCAGATAAAAGTTCTGTAAGATGCACAATAGCAGGTCATCGAGTTAGGCCCCCGGGAAATTCTGGCGAACTCTTCCCCTGAGGTCAATCAGCACCTCACAGCTCCGATCAACCCACATTTAAAGTTAAATAAGATACGCTCCAAAGCGGTCGTTTCACGTGATGAGCCCAAGAAGCTTCAAGCCGACAGCTTGAGGAAGCGGGCGAGGGGGCATCGGGCCTTAACTCCTAAAGATGATGCTCCCCCGATGACAGTGAAGATCAAAGACTCCATCACCTTCACCCCCCTAAACCCCCTGATCGATCAGATCTTCCACATCATTAAGCAACAGCCCTGGTTGAAACTCCCCAAGACAGCTAGACACAACCTAGACTCCCTGGAAGCATGAAGTTGCTCCTTTCATGGTAGTCATGGATATGCCACTGCGCATTGTTGGGCCCTCAAATGACACCTCAAAGATCTAGTTAGACGAGAACACTTGGACGAGTTCATCCTCGACTCAGAGGAAGACTTGAGGTCAGAGAAGCCCTAGCTGAAACGATCGACTGAAATGCTCGCTCTCTAACACCACTTGGGATGGGAAGAACACCACCAGGCAATGTGCTTCTCACCCGAAATGATACCACGCATAAAACTGTGTGACATCCAATAAAATTATGCAAACTATTTTATTTTCATATCTTCTCCAGGTACATCAAGCATGATTGAGTGATTCAACAGCCTATAAAGGGTCCTACCCTGACGATTATGAGAAAAAAATAGCCCCCACGGCTATCCCTTGGAGAGCAGTCTGAAAGACAGAGGCTCGCCTACCAGGAATCCTCAGAGTCAGGCTAGACAGGTTTTCACATTGATGGCCACTCGAGTGAGTCAACATCCTGTATCAGGTCCTATCCTGACAGTTATTAGGAAAAAAGCCCCCGTGACTATCCCTTGGGGAGCCCCCTGAAAGACGGAGGCTCGCCCACTAGGCCAGTTCAGAGTTATCCTAGACAAGTGTTCATCTTGATGGCCACTCGAGTGAGTCAATAACCCATATCGGGTCCTACCTTGATGTCTATGGAGGAAAAATACCCCCTGCGGCTATCCCTCCAGGAGCCCTTGAAATACGAAGGCTCACCCACGAGGGCTGCATGGTCTCATCCTAGACAAATTTTCATGTTGACAGCCACTCGAGTGATTCAATAGCCTATATCGGGTCCTACCCTTACAGCTATGAGGGAAAAACAGCCCCCATGGCTATTCCTTGGGGAGCCCCCTGAAAGATAGAGGCTCGCCCATCATGACTGCTCGAAGTCAAACTGAATAATTTTTCACCTTGCTGGTAACTTGAGTGAGTCAACAGCCAATATCGGGTCCTACCCTGACAGCTATGAGGGAAAAGTAGCCCTCGCGGCTATCCCTCGAGGAGCCCTGAAATATGGAGACCCAGTAGGGCTGCTCGAAGTCAGCCTAGATAGGTTTTCACCTTGATGGCCACTCGAGTGAGTCAATAGCTTATATCGGGTTCTACACTGATGGTTATGAGGGAAAAACAGTCTCCACGGCTATCCCTCGGGGAGCCCCTAAATGACGAAGGCTTTCCCACCAGGACTACTCGGAGTCAGCCTAGATAGGTTTTCACCTTGATGGCCACTCGAGTGAGTCAATAGCCTATATCGGGTGCTACCCTGATGGCTGATCGGAGGGGAACCGTGCATGAAAATGTGTACTTTTGTAAAACAATGAAAGTATGTGTGCTTTGGCTTCCTCAATACTTTCGTTATATCATATAGGCTATATGGGTTGAATTCACAGGGACGGGAGGTGATAGGAGCATTAACGGATCATTCATAGTTGTTGTTATTAGTACTTCTTTGTTAAAGAAAGAGAAAAGAAAAGAAAAAAATAAAAGTGATAGGTGGAGAAGGCGATGAAATCGTCGATATGAAAACAATCAAGAAGTGGTTTTGGAATCAGTGAAGAAAAAACAAGAAAGTACTAACAAAGTAAAACAAGAAAGAAGCAAAATAAAACACAAAGTGGAAAGTATGGTGAAGTGATTTGGAAAATGAAAAAGAGAAAAACTTGTTGTAAAAAGGATAAAAACAATGGTGAACTAAGAAGGTGATGAAGACATCGATAAGAAAATGAAATTGATTTTTAAAACAAAGTAAAAAGAGAAGACAATTCATGGTTCCTAACTACTGAGTGTTCCACTAATCATGCTAGCCTCTTATTGATTGTTGCCTCATATGGATCCTTGGCCATCATTAATCCTTGGCTTCTTCAAGAGATGTATCAAAGAATGACACATAAGATGGTTCTTCTTATTCAAACTTGCATCAAGAGCAAGCTAATACAAATATTGGATCATTAAAACTATTAGAAGCAAGCATGAAATAAGAAAGTTAGCTTATTAGCAAGTTATCTAGTTAGATGTTAGAACCCATCATCATGAGCCATCAATAGCTCTTGCAAGAGCAAGGCTTTGTAGAGGCTATTAGATTCATGTGAATTATCAAGTAAGGGTTAGATAATTAGTGGTTAGTACTTAGATTTCCATGAAAAGAAAGTTAGCCAGTAATCATGTTAGAGGTTAGAGAAGAAACTATGGAAGAAAAGGAGGAAGCTTTTACAGATTGTCACTCTCTATTACATCAATCTCTCTTTTTCTCTCCTGAATCAACTATGCCTTAATACATGATCTAAAATAAAAACAAAATACAAAAGAAAAGAGAAGAGGAACTACACTACCCTATACTAAAGAAGAGAATGTTGGCCCAAAGGCCATTAGCCCTGGTTTTGATGATAACAAACCATATGTAGTTATGATGTTAACAAGTTTTTTTTAAAAAGTTTCAGGTAAAACTATTTGTTGCATCTCGGCTCCATCACAAGACTCACATATTTGAAAGCCAAGAAGATTTAAATCCCAGAGCCTAAGCACACTAGAAGAGCTCAAGGATTAAGTGATATACAGAAGACTATTTCAAGATTTGTATTTTTACTTTTTCTATTTTAGATAGGATTTATAGTAGTTTGTTAAAACCAAGATGATAGAGGTTGATAGCTTTTGAGATTGACACACACACACACACATATTTCATATAGAATTGTGTTTTCAAACAAATGTTTACAACTATGCTTCATATCGTTTTCCTTATCAAGTTTCAGAAAAATAAGTTTTAGAAAAACAAGTTTTGGAAAAACCTGGTTTTTGTTTTAGAAAAGAATTCTGTCAAAATTATAGTTCTATTTTATTTGGTGTTGATTCATGATCATACACTAGTTCTTCAAATCTCTAGAACTCTATTTTGTATTTACATATCAAAAGAATTTTCATTGGAAAATGATTGGTTTCAAAATATATCCAGATGAAGATTTTGGCCCACTGCCGGTTGACCGGGCGGTCGATTGTTGGCAGAGCAAAATTGCTATGTCGATCGACCGGGCGGTCGACCAACATGCACAAAAGTGCAATCGTGCACTTCGGTCGACCGGGCAGTCGACCGTCTGCAAGAGCATTGCTTTCTGTTGGGTCCGGTCGGCCGACAGAGAGTTTTTACTATCTGGTTGGAAACTACGGTCGACCAGACGGTTGACCGCTTTCCTCAATGGTCGAAAATCTGACCGTTGACGGTCGACCGCCCGATCGACAGGCAGTAGAGTTTTCTGCTGAGTTGGCTCCCAACAGCTAGTTTCTATTTCGTCTTTTTTTTGGGTCTTGTCCTAACGGCTCTATTGTGTTTTCTACCCTTGTTTTCATCCCCTATAAATAGTGAGACTATGAAACAACTCAAGGACAAGATTTCTAAGTATTAGATCAAATTTTTACAAGTTTTAGCCTCTTTACAAAAGATTTCTCTTTGAGCCAAAGATTTTCATAGATTTGTGTTTTAGCTTGAGCCTTCCCTCTACTTCTCTACTAGTTATTTTCACTACACAATCCCAAAGAGTTTCAATTCCTCATCTTGGTTATAGGGTTGTGCTTATGAGCTATTTTGTGGTCAAAAGTTGATCACCGATTTTCTTCGATTGAGAAGTTTTAGAGGTTGCGGCCTCGAGCGAGCTAGTGAGCTCCGAGTTGGCATTGCGGTACCGTAAGAGAGGACTAGTATGTCCTAAGAGTTATAGTGAGAACTTGTAACCAGTTGACGATCCAGTGGGATTGGTCATAATGAAAATCCTTCATAGTGTTGAAGGCGGGGACGTGGAGCAGTGGTTCGAACCTCGTAATATGCGGATGCAAAATTGGATACTAATTAATGACTATGAGGGAAAAATAACCCCCGCGGTTATCTCTCGGGGAGCCCCCTAAAAGACAGAGGCTCAACCCCCCAGGGCTGCTCGAAGTCAGCCTAGGTAGGTTTTCACCTTGATGGCCACTCGAGTAAGACACCATCCTTTAATGGGATATACCCTGATGACGGCCTGAGCAGATCCACGACTTATACAGGTCGTCACCCTGAAAACAACCCCACGGGGAGCCTCCTGAAAGATGGAGGCTCACCCACGTTGATCCCTCAGGACCAACCTATAATGGGATATACCTTGATGGTTACTCGAGCAGATCCACGGCCTATACGGGTTTTCACCCTGACGGTGACCCCTCGGGGAGCCTCCTGAAAGATGGAGGCTTGCCCACATTGATCCCTTAGGACCATCCTATAATGGGTATACCCTGATGGCCAGCCGAGCAGATCCATGGCCTATACGGGTCTTCACCCTAACGCGGACCCCTCGAGGAGCCTCCTGAAAGATGGAGGCTTGCCCACGTCGATCCCTCAGAGCCAACCTAATGGGATATACCCAGATGACCGTCCAAGCAGATCCATGGCATATAGGATTTTCACCCGACGGCGACCCTTCAGGGGCTTTCTGAAAGACGGAGGCCCGCCCACATTGCATGCTTGGAGCCAGCCTATAATGAGATACACCTGGATGGCCGTCCGAGCAGGTCAACCACTTATATGGTTTTCACCCTGACGCAACCCCTAAGGGAGTCTCCTGAAAGATGGAAGCTCGCCCGCGTCGTTCCCTCGGAGCCAGCCTATAATGCGATATACCTTGATGGTCACCTGAGAAGATCCATGGCCTATCGGTCTTTACCCTTGGCGGTGACCCCTCAGAGAGCCTTCTGAAAGATAGAGGCTCACCTATGTCGATCCCTCAGAACCAACCTATAATGGGATATACCCTGATGGCTCCTGAGTAGATCCATGGCCTATACGGGTTTTACCCCTGTTGACGACCCCTCGAGGAGCCTCCTGAAAGAAGGAGGCTTACCCACGTCGATCCCTCAGAGCCAGCCTACAATGAGATATACCCTGATGGTCGCCTGAGCAGATCCACGGCCTATACAGGTTTTACCCTGACGGTGGCCAGGCTCGCCCATGTTGGATGCTTAGAATCAGCCTATAATGGGATACACCCTGATGGTTGCTTGAGCAGGTCAACCGCTTATACGAGTTTTCACCCTGACGGCGACCCTTCGGGGAGTCTCCTGAAAGATGGAAGCTTGTCCGCGTTGATCTCTTGGAGCCAGACTATAATGGGATATAACCTGATGGCCACCCGAGCAGATCCATGATGTATCGAGTCTTCACCCTGACGGTGACACCTCGCGGAGCCTCCTGAAAGATGGAGGTCGCCCACGTCGATCTCTCAGAGCCAGCCTATAATGGGATATACCCTGATACCGCTCGAGCAGATCCACAACCTATACTGAACGGAAGGGCTTTGAGTCTAATGTTTCTTTGTCGGTTATGTCCAGTTTATCACCTCTAAACAACAGGTGCCCAGATCTTATTTCTTTTTATGGTACTCAAACTGTCATGTCCAGTTTACCACCTCTGAACAGACGAGTCCATAACCTTATTCTTTTCCCCCGTCAGGGTCTGGAGTTCTTGCTGTCAAGTTAGTCAATCACCTCTGAACAGTGAATTGTGAATCTGGTGTCTCTTAGTCGGTTATATCCAGTTTATCACTTTTGAACTGACGGGTGCCAGATCCAATTCACCTTTGCAGTCTTTAGTGGACTAGTTGCTATGTTAACATTATGATCTCTAGCAGCGGATTCAGAATTTAGTGTGTCATCATGTCTATTTTATCACCTCTGAATGGACGAGTCCCCAAAATTAAGTTCATCTTCCTTTTATCGTTATGTCCAGTTCGCCACCTCTGAACGACAAAATTTTTGAGCTTAGTGTTGGCCCAGAGGCCCATCACTCTAGTTTTGATGATGATTAACTCATGTAGTTATAGTTTACTAATAATCTTGTATTTAAATAGTTTCAGTGGTTGACCAAGATATTAGTAGGTGTTTAGTTTTAACAAAGGAGTTTTGGAGCTTTCACATATAGATTCAAAAGCTTGCGCGTCAAGATTGCATCTAGCACTCGGTTGGAGTCAAGCTCGTTGAATTGTATTTGGATCGAGTCGACTTAGAGAAGGAGTTCTACAAGAAGACCTCAGTTTGTTTAGTTTAAGATTGTTTAGATCTTGTGTAAAGTAGATAGTCTTGATATGCTCAAGTTCACATACACACATAAGTTTAAAGTTTATTGGTTTTGGTTTTAAGTTTAACAATTTTTGGATTTCATGTCATAAACATAGATATATATCTTACATGTATGTTGGATTCTATCTATATACAATATGCTTCAAATTTGTTTCAATATCTTATTTTTGTATCCATATGAGTTTTGGAGAAAACCGTTTTCCATTTCAAAAATTCAAGTTTTAGAAAATACGGATTTTGTGTTTAATGCTTCAATATCACAAAAATGGTTCAAATAGTTTGTAATATGGTTGATTTTTAGTCACACATATTTGTTATTCCAAGATCTTATAAGAACTTATTTTTGTGAAATTTATGTGATTTTATGAGAATTAATTAAAATTAAAAAGACCAAGTTTTTATCCAAAAAATTGTTTGACCTGGCCTTCTGCCCGTCGACCGGTCCGGTCGACAGATGTTCACAAATGTGCACAAGCCATTTGGCTTGAGGGCCGGTCGACCGTCCAGAGAGCTTTGCTCTCTGGATCTGGCCCCGGTCGCCGGGCGGTCGACTAACCAGAGAGCACTGCACTAGATCCAGCCTCGGTCGACCGGGCGGTTGACCGATGGCACATGGTCAGAAATTCGACCATTTACCGGTCGACCGATAGCAGAATTTTCTTCTATCCTTGGCCCAACGGCTAGTTATAAATACCCATCCCTTTGGGCTATTTTGATTAAGAATTTTAAGAGCAAATTTTTTTATCTTCTTAAGTGTTTTAGCAATAAGTCTTCAAGAGTTTTTGGGCTAAAAGTTTTATTTTTATTTGTTTTAAAGGGTTGAAAAAAATCAAAAAAAAAAAGTCTTTGGGAATTGGTTTTGATCTTCATTTATATTTCTATCTAGAGTTTCCTATGAGTTTTTCTTTGTGATTTGTTTTCCAAACTCTTTGTTTTCTCACACTTGAGCTATCATATCTATCTTATCTATAGGATCTTATTTTTTGTGAGAAAATTGGTTTGTGGTTTAATGAGACCACCAAGAGTTGTAAACCTTCTTTGTGTTTGTTGTTATCCCTCTTGTGTAGAGGTGATTGTGTTTGGTTGTGTTGATACCTCTAAGTGTAGAGGTGATTGAGGTTAGAGTATGGCTTGGTGTCTTATCCCTCAAAGTTAGAGGTGATTGTTGTTATTTGGCTTTGTGCCTATCCCTCTAGTGAGAATTGATTGTGTTGGCTTTGTGCCTATCCCTCTATTGAGAGGTTGATCTTGGTGGCTTAGTGTCTTGCCTCTTGTGTAGAGGTGGTTATTGTTTGAGAGAGGAGTTGTGTACTCCAAAGTTGTATTACCCAAATCCTCAGTGGAGGTTCCCTGTGTGGGAAGTCCTGTGTGGACGAATAGTGGAAATTATTCTATGCGAAGGCGAGGACGTGGAGCAGTGACTCGAACCTCGAAACATATTTCAGTGTTTGCAATTGATCCACTATCTCTAAACTCTCTCTCTTTCTTTTATACCTTACATTATTTCATATTATTCATATCATACTTATATGCTTGGTATTGTTTGTGTGAGCTCATACTTGTGTTGAACCAAGAGAGCTTTATATAGCACCTCAACTCTTATTTAGAGGAATTTAGAGGTAATAGTCCAGAACCCTTCACCGAAAATTTGGCTACACTCTTTGGTTACACTACGTGTGTTGCAATTAGTTTTTAATTCCGCATCATTTGTTATTAGATTAGCCATACACCTATTCACCCCCCTCTAGGTGTACTTACAATTGGTTCAGAGCCTACGACCTGATATTAGGTTTAACCACCTAGGAGTGAGATCTTGGTTAGCTAATTCATGTTTACATTTGCACACTTATTTGTTTACACACAGTCATGGATTTCATGACCCCTCTCATGTATGATACTTCTAATATTGATATTTGGAAAGTTAAGATATCCATGTACCTTAAAACCCTAGGTATGCATGTTCACCTTGCCGCTACCAAGAAATCTTATCTTGGTAATAGCAAGCATATAGAGGCCAATGCACAAGCCCTAGAGGCACTTAGATGCACTCTTAGTAAAGATTATCTTACTATGGTTTCTCATTGTGATTCCGCTTTTATAGTGTGGAACACTTTGACCTCTCCCAAGCTATAAATAACGAAATATGTGGAGGAGAAATCTATTGGAGGAGAATCCGAACAAGCTTGCTACATGGTCCAAAGGAATGACTCCCTTGACAGAAAAGCAACTAGATGATAGTGCTAGTTCTTCTGGTGATAATTATATAGATGCCAATGCTTTGAATAAAGAACTTTATATTGTGTGTGAAAACTTGCTTGAAAAATATAAACTTTGAACAAAGAAAAGCTTTGGATTAAAAGACGAAAATAAGGATTTATTTTCAAAACTTAATATGGCTTTGCAAGAGAAAAATGAGACTTCTAATGAAAGGGACTCATTGAAATACCAACTTGATCTTGCCTTAAAGGAAAATAAAATTTTGAAAAATAAAAATGATTGTGACATTGTTTTGAAGAAAAATGAGGTTTTGACTTCAAAACTTAAAATTGTTTTAAAAGGAAATCAATCTTTAAAAAATAAAATTGCTTAAATTTCAAAAGAATTGGATTTGATTTCAAATGAAAATAAATCTTTGAAAAATGATTTATCTTTTCATGTTTGCCATGCTAGTATAGCTTCATCATCTAGTATATCTATTGCATGCTTCACCTCTTCTTCTATTATTAAAAATGATATATGTGCTTTAAAGAAGAGTGTTGATTGTTTGGGCTCCACTTTGAGCCAACGTGTCATGAATCACACACGGTTGGAATCCATGTTTCAAAAGAAACATGCTCCTCATATGTATGCATACCCATACACGATATACACATACTTCTCATGTTCATACACATGACACTAGGTATGCTCATGTGTACACTTGTGCACATTGTAGACGTAAGGGCCACCTTATAAAATTTTGTTAATAAATTAAATGATTCAAATTTTACAAATGGATATGTTTGGGTTAGAAAAAGTGCTAACCCTAAGGTATGGGTTCCAAAAAACACTCCTATCTTATTTGATGTAGGTGTGGGCTCTCACATGACGTGAGAGGTGTTGGTGCCTTGAGGTGAATGCGTTCCGAGCTATATGGTGACACTTTTAGGTGCATCACTTTTAAGGAAAGTTTAGTGGGAGGACCACCATGATTTGGAGATATAGAGATGAACCCTAATGGTTTTGGTAACTATCACAAACTCCTATTTAGTTTACATGCTCTTATTGATGACTTTAGCATGTTTTGATTTTTCATGATTATTACATTAATGACATGTTAATTAGACTTGTGATATACATATGTAGTATTTGACATACACCCATGTTTATATGGATTCATATTTTGTGTTCTCACTAGTGTTTAACTACTTTGTATATGCTAGCTCTAAAAACACGTGCATTTACATAATGATCATAATTTTTATGGTTTTGCACTTCATGTTTTGATTACATGTTTAGATGTTTTCATTAAAACTTGTGTATACTTTTGTACAACTAATGAGCCACATTTGATTTTTATATGTTTGTGCTTAATTGCTCATTTGTACCCATTAGATGTACTAGTATAGCTTAGTTTTAATGATTCGTGCATTTAACTTGTATTCCCGATGTTGTATTCATAATTATATGTTTAGTTTCATGTATATGTTAATTTTGTTTAAAACTTTAGATATACATGTATACCCTTGAGTCATTTGCTTTTCATGCAAACTTTCTTTATAGACTCATTTGTGTTTAGGGATATATATGTATACCTTTAGTTCTAGACAAAACATACATATACCTTGAAGTATATTTAGTTTTGATAAAGGAATTTCATTGAGCCTCAATTGCCTATTTTCATGATTTTGTTGACTACATGGTTCATACACTTATATTATTTTTATTTACTTATGATTTTTATCTCATGTGCATATATGTGCTTTATAGACCTTGAGAGTCGATGATCGTGTAACTTACATGTTTTTCATGGAATATATTCATGTTTTATTCCTTACTTGAAGGATTTCGTACTAGTTTTCAAATATTATCTTTAAACTAGTTATTATTTTTCAATTGGTAGAGTTTTCAAAATGCTAAAATTATTTTCAAATCCTATTTTTGAAAACCCACCAACCAAAGGGCGGCTGGATAGGCGACCATGCCTTGTGTTCCTAATTGAAAATCTATTTAAACATGTGCACGAAAGGGAGGTAATATGAGTTATACATTTGATTCTCATTATATTTTCTATTTGTATCATAATTGATATTTTCATGTTTGTATACTCATATTTGTGTTTCTATATATGTATGGCTCAAATTTCAAATAGTATCAATTTTGATTGGTATTTACATTTTCATACATATATATGATTTGATTATGCTTGCAATATCTTTACATCTTAAAGCACAAATTATGTTTATTCTAAACTTGGTTTACTTCTTAATGTCAATTATTTTTCAAATCGCGCATTATTTTTATTAGTATTTCATAAAGGGAGAGAAAATTCGTGTTTTATCTTTAAATTGATTTTATTTTCAATTGGTATCTTACTCCTATTATTTATGATGAAAAATACTTTATTGTGGTATATGCTAACATTTTTAATATTGGTATCAATAATCTTAAATTGGTATTATTCTCAATTTGGTATCCTTATTGCAAAATGAGTTGTGTTTAACCAAAAATTTAGTTTGTATTTTCAATTGATTTTTACTTTCAACTGGTATCAAAATTTACAATATATATTTCAATTGGTATTAAAAACGTATAATATTTCATTTTCTATTGGTATCAAAAATTTACAAGATATTTTAAATTAGTATCAAGATATTTTCAATTGGTATCTTTTAGTATCTTAAAATCTTTTGTTTATTTTTAATTGGTATCATAATGTTTCGATATATACCTTTATCATAAATTGATATATTTTTTAATTGTACCATGTTGTTTTGATATGTATATGCAAGGGAAGCTTAACATCTTCTCTACATATAGATTCATATTGAGTGTATCTCATAATGAGGAGCTTGACCACTCTTCTCTATATCTTACACGTGTGTAGAGGGGGCTTCACATTTTCTTTTATACATTGTATATTATACATTATGTGGCAGGGTCTAGGTATCTCTTTTCATGTATTGCATGTATGCAGGGGAGATAACTTTTCGTCTCTCCTCTTCATGAATGAATATCGCATCTATATATTTAATATTGTTTGATTTGTTTTTGCCCCTTTATTAATGAATTGACAAAAAGGGGGAGAAGTATTTGATGAGTTTATATATGCATGTTTATTTCATTTTCTTGTTTTATACAAAAGGGGGAGAAGAATTTTGAGAGTTTTATATCTGCGTGTTTATTTTCTTGTTTAATGCATATATGTTATGTTTATACAAAAAGGGGAGAAGTATTTATGCAAAAGGGGGAGAAGTATTTGGAGAGTTTATTTATGTTTATTTTCTCATTTATGCATATATGTGTTGTTTGGTTTATGCATTTCATTGATGATTGCATACATTTATTGCATTATTCTTTATTACATATCCACATTTATTATGTAATAAATCTGCTAAATTTCTTGTCTTAATTGTCTATTTTACAGAAGATAATCATGGAAGAAAGAGGATAAAATTAAATAAATATCAATTAAATTCAGATTTAACTAGATCTATTTGGTTAGAGGACGAGGATCCCAAATCCAGTTGGTTAAATTTAGTTTTTGGTGAATCAAGTGGTTAAAGCTAAAGATCAACTGAGGATAACGTCAAATACAAAGTCCAAATCCAAAGTGATAAACGAATAGAGAGAAGATTAACGGATGAGATGAAGCAATTTCGACTCAAATTCTGGCTGGATACATTTTAGTATTTGAATCATAACATTCGCTATCAAAACTCAAATCTGATGATTCAAGATGCTAGAAAGAGGACTTAAAGGGCTACAACTCTTAAGTTGATCACTATTTCTTATTCTGTCATTTGATAAGTTATATTTAGCAATCAATATGCCAATAAGCTGTAAATCAGAACTGACTATCCACATCAAATCAAGTTTGGAGATAAGGAGAGGATTCAAATTCAGAAATAGCCAGCTTCTCTTATCTTCATACTCCTCTACCCTCTACATTTCTCCTATAAATACCTGCAATCTCAAAGGCAAAGGGGAGGACCAAGCAGAGAGTAGAATTTAAGCTAATTTGTATTTTGTAACTTAGGTTTTTATTTTCTTTCATATAATTTTATTTTCTTTATATAAATGAGAGGAGAGGAGACTTTCATAGAGCAATGAGAGCAATCTTGTATTGAAAGTGGCACCGGTGTAAGTGATCTTTTCTTCTATTGTTATTTGAATCAAATAGAAGTTTTTTTTTATCTTTACTCTTGTTTTCATTTACTTCCCTCTTCTGTGTTTGTGATTCAAATGAAACCGATAGCCTCGAAGTTGTTGCAAGTGTCATTGATGGCTTATAGCAATGGATATCCATTTCTTTGGTAGTGTAGCTTGCCCCTTCAATTCATAGTGTAATATGAGAATGGGGAAGATCCTATTTGTCATACTTCGCTCGCCTTCAAACAAAGATACATCGTCGATACGGGTCAAAAGTAATCAGGCGCCGAAGAGGTAAGTAAGTTTTTTAGGTTTTAACTTTCTTTTCTTTTAATTGTAGTATAAATTACCAACACCATAATCTTCCAAATTTCTTTCAATCTTTTTCAATTTCTTTGTACATATTCACTTTCATTTTCTCTTCCTTCTCTATCTATCACTTTCTTCTTAACTCACTTTAACCTAATTTTCCTTTTCTTTTTAAAGACAAAAGAAGAACTCTAACCACTTTGTAATATAAAAGAGAACTTACTAAAAAGCTTCCATTGCTAGTCCCTCCTTGTGGTAGCCACTTGCTATAGCGGTAGAATTGAGCATCTTACACTATTGTTATAAAAGTTCTGAAATTCTGTATCTTGTGTGCAGGTAAAAAACTCTATCAAATTTTGGCGCCGTTGCCGGGGAGGGATGGTATGTAATTCTCTTTTTAGTTTACATTTTTGGTTAACTTTCTTCTTTATTTTTGGTGTAAAGATTTAACAACAAGGAATTTTTACTACAGTGGACATATAAGTGGCTCTAGATTCTGCTCAAAAAAGAAGAGCCCAAAAGCCCTCAGATTTGCTATATTCCTCTGGCAATCTGAGTGAACTATAGCCTGTATTTTTTACAGGTTGGCTGAATTGCATAGTTAAATCTCTGTAGCATTTATTGTCTTGTTTGACTCACTGTATATACATTTCTAGCACAACAGCAAAAAGTTATTTGTAAATGCTAAAAATGATTTAGACTTTACATTTAGGCACGTGTCTATGTCATTACATTTTCTATTTACTGTTGAAGAGTGCTGGAGCCAAGGTATGTGTGCATAGCATTTAGTATAAGGTTCATTCTCGTATGAAATATTGCTTGAGTGTTACTTTTTCTATATACTTGTATACTGTACTAAATTGATTTAAGGTCTTGTCCTATAAACAAGATAAGGTGGGGAAATCATTACCCTCCCTTAGCCCACAAACAATCTCCTCACTCTCTAACCCAAGCTTAACTAAAACTGAGTAGACGTTGGCCCTAGGGACATCTCGCACTCAAATAGGGGACTGACCTAAGGGGAGAGTTGATTTGAATTTGACTCTTGTCAAATCGGTGTCTAAGGTTGGGGATTGAGGGGCGAAATCTTGAAGGCTAGTGGTTTGGCATAATTAGGCCGTTGTTTTAAGCACGGATACCTCCCACCAATCTTGCCCCTACCTGACCGATTAACTTGTGGTCAGATTCAGCAATACCCCCGTGGACAGTCTAACTAGTTAGGAGTCGTCTAGGTCTAAGGTTTACTCTAACTTAGGTTAGATTTTTTTTCTTTTTCTTCTTTTTATTTGTTTGCTTATTTGTTTGTTTCTCTTTGTTTGTATTTGACATTTTCTGTGTGATATGGCTTATAACAATAATTTTTTCAATTTTAATGGTAATTCATATTACACCTCTATATCTTTTTCAGATATTACCAACCCGGCATATTATAACTTTAACCAACCTAATGTGCCAGATTGGTCTTATCTGAATCAATATAATCCATGCCCCCAATCTTATGATTATAATTTTCAAAATAATTTCAACTCTTCACAGAGTCAATGGGGATTCACCTCCCCCGAGTCCAATTTCTAACCAACTTGTCCTCCTTATCCACCTTGTCCACAATATTTTTATGATTCATACTCAGTTCCACCAGTTCAAAATAGAAAACCATCAATCTTGAAAATGAGTATGCGTGAGTCCAAGCAACAATCACAAAATCTAGCAGACTCATAATTTCATCATAAATTCTAAAACAAAACTTCATCTTTTCAAGCCCAATCGCAACAAAACGATGAACCAATCGACTATGAAAAGATGCTTGAAGTCATGACTCAGGCTCGAATCGCTCATAATCATGACATAGATATAATAGTGTAAACTCTCCATTCTCACTGTTTGACCATTTCTAATGTCACTAACCATTCTGTTGGAGCCGAAGAATCATGTTGTTTTGGAAAACATGATTCAATTTTGGCACACCCATTTGAACTTGTCCAAACCCCAAATTTTGAAAACAAAATTGACATTTTGGCAAGTTATCCCTTTTCTGAAATTGAACTTGAGAATGAATATGATCCTGAACCTAAACTTGGTAATTCAATTCTACTTCCTGATTCAATAATGACTCCAGTGTCTTCACCTTATTTCAATCTTTTTTCCGAGTCAATTTGGATCCTGTGCCAATTAATCATGAAATTGAATAGCCAATCTTTTATGATCATCATATTGAACTTGAAGAATTTCATATTTTTGAAAGTCCCATTGACAAATTGGCAAGTTCTCATTTTTATGAAATTGAACTCAATGAAAAATTTGACCTAGATTCTCAAATTTGTGATCCAGTTCAAATTCCTGAATCAATATTGACTCATGTTTTGTTACCCAACTTGAGCAATATTTTAGAGTCAGTTTTGATTTCCACACCTGTCATTCTTGAACTTGAATCATCAATATTAAGTCACATTCCGTTGTTGGGAAATGAATGTGGACTTGAGTTTCAACTTCTTGACTTAGACCCACTTCCAGAGCCAATCTCGACTCCTGAACCTTTACTTGACTTAAGTCACTTTCCTGAGTCCGTATTAGTTCCCATACTTTCCTAAGTCCAAGTCAATCATTCTATCTTTTCACACTCCATTTTGGGACAAGGGTGTTGATAAAATTGACTCCGAAATTATTTGTTAAATTTAAAATTAGATGGAGTAAAATTCTTAATAAAAATCATTCATATATATATCATTTTAGTGGGTTGTATTAGAGAGGTTTTGGTGGGTTCCTCTGAACTCTACGCAAATTCGATTGGGTCGTATTTCATGGACCAATCAGATCGTCACCGGAACCACCACCTTAAGGTAATATTTTTCTTCCCTTTCTTCTTTTCATACATCTATGCATTAATTCATACATTGAGGACAATACATGAGATAGGTGTGGGGGGTTCTAACATAACTTAGGTTTTCCTTTTTTTAAAAAAAAATTATTAACATTTTTTTTACTTTTAAAAAAAACTTTTTGAAAATAGAAACAATATTTTGACATATTTTTTTGTAAGAAATTAAGTCAATTTTAAGGAATAGGATAATCAAAACTAGGATTTTTTATACTTGATCAAAATAAGATTATTTGTTTATTTTTAGGATTAGGAAGATAATTTATCAAAGTAATTTAGTCTTGATCTTTACCTTGATGAAATATGCGCACTTTATACACTTACATACTTAGGCTTCAAAAATAAAGATTCTTTTGCCTTATAAAAATATATATATGTATATCTATGAAAAATAAACAAATCTAATTACTGATTAGCTGGGTGCTTTCGCCTAAGCAAGCCTTGGTATTTATGCAAAAGATGATTAAATAAGTTTAAAAAAAAGAAATATATATCTATAAAAATCCTCTGATTAAGCTGGGTATTTGTGCCTCATAAAGCATAAGTATTCACGTCTAAAAGAAGTTCATATAATAAAATCGTTAGTTTTGTGGCCTTGTTTACTCGAGTCCTTAAGTCCTTGGGGTATTTTCTCACCCGATGCCCTAAGACCGTTTAGTTTGGGAGTCACCAATTAAAGGCTCGTTACATGGACATATTAGAAAGCCTAATAGAACTAAGAAATAATACCACCAAAATAAATATATATATATATATATATATAAATAATGCATAATAGTTAGAGTTAAAGAACCCTTAGTCAAAACTTCACGGTCATGAAGGTGCATATGACTTAGGATAAAGTAATAGATTAGATGAGAAGCACAATTTGATTCCTTACTTTGATTGGAAACAAATTTTTAAATAGAGGATAAGTTTAGTAATGAAAAAATCAGATTTCCTATAACTTATAGATTACTTAAATCTTAAAGTAATATTTCAAATATTTTTCTTTCAAAATGTGTTTTCAAAATACTAACATTTTTCTCTTTCTTTATGGATTTTGTGGGTGCAATCTACTGAAATCCCTCACAAGACAAAACTCGTCCTCTAGGGGTAACCTAGAGGTTTAACGGCTTGTTGCACAAGCTCAGTGCAATCGCGTGACCTATAAAAGTGGTCTAATAATTTTTGGTTTAGTTTTGTTGTTTTGCTTGAGGACGAGCAAAAGATAGGTATGGGGGTGTGATTGCACACATTTATTACACTATTCTTTATTACATATCCACATTTATCATGTAATAAATCTGCTAAATTTCTTGTCTTAAATGTCTATTTTGCAGAAGATAATCATAGGGAGAAAGAGAATAAAATCAAAGAAATATCAGTTAAATTCAGATTTAACTAGATCTATTTAGTTAGAGGAGGATGATCCCAAATCCAATTGGTTAAATTCAGTTTTTGGTGAATCAAGTGGTTAAAGCTAAAGATCAACCAAGGATAACATCAAATACAGAGTCCAAATCCAAACAGTTAAACGAATAGAGAGAAGATCAACGGATGAGATGAAGCAATTTTGACTCGGATTCTGGCTGGATATATTTTAGTATTTGAATCATAACTTTCGCTACCAAAACTCAAATCTGATGATTCAAGATTATTTAAAACGAGAATTTAAAGGGCTACAACTCTTAAGTTGATCACTATTTCTAATTCTATCATTTGATAAGTTTTATTTAGCAATCAATACACCAATATGAATATCCACATCAAATCAAGTTTGGAGATAAGGGGAGGATACAAATTCAGAAATAGCAAACTTCCTTATCTTTATATTCCTCTACCCTCTGCATTTCTCCTATAAATACCTGCAATCTCAAAGGGCAAAGGGGAGCAGAGAGTAGAATTTAGGCAATTTGTAGTCTGTAACTTAGGTTTTTAATTTTCTTTCATGTAATTTTATTTTTTTATGTAACTGAAAGGAGAGGAGACTTTCATGGAGGAATGAGAGCAATCTTGTACTGAAGGTGTACCGGTGTAAGTGATCTTTTCTTCTATTGTTATTTGAATCGAATTGAAGTTTCTTTTTCTTCTTTATTCTTGTTTTCGTTTACTTCTCTCTCTGTGTTTGTGGATCCAAATGAAACCGATAGCCTCGAAGTTGCCTTGCCCTTGCAAGTGTCGCTGATGGCTTTTAGTGATGGATATCCATTTCTATAGTAGTGTAGCTTGGCCCTTCAATTCATAGTGTAATACGGGAATGGTGAAGATCCTATTTGTCATACTTCGCTCGCCTTCAAACAAAAGTGCATCATTGATACGGGTCAAAGGTAAGCAGGTGCCGAAGAGGTAAGTAAGTTTTTTAGGTTTTAACTTTCTTTTCTTTTAATTTTAGTGTAAATTACCAACACCACAATCTTTCAAATTTCTTTCAATCTTTTTCAATTTCTTTGCACATATCCACTTTCATTTTCTCCACTTTCTATATCTACCTCTTTCTTCTTAACTCACTTTAACCAAATTTTTCTTTTCTTTTTAAAAAACAAAATAAGAACTTTAACCATTCTTTGTAGCATAAAAGAGAACTTACTAAAAAACTTCCATTGCTAGTCCCTCCTTATGGATTACGACCCTCATAGCCACTTGTTATAGCGGTAGAATTGAGCACCTTGCACTATTATTATAAAAGTTCTGAAATTCTGTATCTTGTGTGCAGGTAAAAAACTCAATCAATTGACTATCTTATTGTTTATTGTTATGAATGAGTTAAGAGGAAGCTTCTAAGAAGCTTAACTTTAATCATGCATATATAACTCCATAAGTTTTGTCATCATCAAAAAGGGAGAGATTGTTGGCCCAGAGGCCCATCACTCTAGTTTTGATGATGATTAAGTCATGTAGTTATAGTTTACTAATAATCTTGTGTTTAAATAGTTTCAGTGATTGACTAAGATATTACTAGGTGTTTAGCTTCAACAAAGGAGTTTTGGAGCTTTCACATGTAGATTCAAGAGCTCGCGCGTCAAGATCGCATCTAGCACTCGGTTGGAGTCAAGCTGCTCGTATTTAGATCGAGTCGACTTGGAGGAGTTCTACAAGAAGACATCGATTTTTTTTAGTTTAAGATTCTTTAAATCTTGTGTAAAGGTAGATAGTATTGATATGCTCAAGTTCACATACACAAAAGTTTAAAGTTTATTGGTTTTGGTTTTAGTTTAACTAGTTTGGATTTCATGTTAAAAACATAGATATATATTTCATATATATTGGATTCTATCCATAAACAATATGCTTCAAATTTATTTCAATATCTAGTTTTATATCCATATGAGTTTGGAGAAAAATTTTCCATTTTAAAAATCAAAGTTTTGAAAAATACAGATTTTGTGTTTAAAGCAAATTTCAATATCACAAAAAT